>JASDQU010883380.1:20495-34077 GCA_032191745.1 Picea mariana
ATGGAAGTAAACTGGTCAAGGTTCCTATTCCTATAGGTGTAAAGTTATCTGCAGATTAGTGTCCCAAGACACAGGAAGAAGAAGAGGACATGTCCCATGTTCCATATGCCAGTGTAGTTAGAAGTTTGATGTATGCAATGGTCTGTACTAGACTAAACATTGCACTTGTAGTGGGAGTTTTGAGCAGGTATATGTGAAAACCAGGGAAGGAGAAATGGACAACAGTAAAGAGGGTCTTCAGGTATTTGTGTGGAACTACCAATTATGAATTGTGCTACCAAGGAAGACCAGGATTGGACAGAGTGGTGGACATACATGGCTTTGCTGATGCATACTAGGCCAAATATCTGGATTGTAGAATATCTACAAGTGGGTATGTGTTTAATCTATTTGGAGGAGCAATCAGTTGGATGAGCAAAAGACAGGCTATAGTGGCACTCTCAACTACAGAATTTGAATACATGGCAACCACTCATTCAAGGAAGGAAGTAGTATGGTTAAAAATATTGTGTTCAGCTATTGGGTTGGCACAACAACCAGTGGGATTAGATTGTGACAATCAGAGTGAAATCTTCCTGGCAAAGAACCCATATTATCATTTGAAGACAAAGCATATCGATGTTCAGTATCACTTTGTGAGAGACATGGTTGATGAAAAGAAGGTATTGTTGGAAAAGGTTGACACTTTGAAGAATGTTGCAGATTCATTGACAAAGTCTGTGAGCATAGAAAAGTTCTCTTGGTGTAGATTAACAATGGGCATTGTGTTCGCAACAATAATATAATCTCTATTTTTACAAGCTGCCTACATAGGGTCTTTAAATTCTCGTTACTTGTCACAACCTTGCTCATTAAACGACACTTGTTACTCGTCGCTTTCTACGTACTTGCTTTTCGATTTTTGTTTTCATGACTGAAAGCATGAAAACTCACAGCTGGAATTCATACTTGATTTCATTAAAGGGTTAATGTTCATATGGTCTATTGTCGAATTGTCGTATTTTGCTATGAACATGGTTGTTTTCATGGTTATAACCCCTTGGTCTTGAACACACCTTGGTTACATGAGTATAAAACCTCCACTCATTTAGCATTCGACTAATGTTAATGGGGTTTTGATTTATAAAATTTTTATTGATTCAATTGTTTATTTGATATATTAATTTTGTGATTAAATCATGGATATGCATACTATTGTTTTCAACTGTTATGATCATTGTGCATACCATTATGCAAAGGTGTCATTCCAAGCACAGCGTGGTATTATGGTTTTACATGGCCTCGATCTACACGACTTCTCTCACACACATGGTAATTAACGCTCCCGCCTACCATTTCGAGCTATCTTTGCATTGCATTGAGGAAACTCAGGGTGATGGCTCTGTGTTTATTCTATCAAACCCTACCTCCGAATCCCATGTCGATTCCTTCCTGTTAGCCATGGCTCCTGTGGTGAGGATTGAGCCCAATGGTGTCCAGACATTTTTATCATTTGACAATTCCAGAGATGACTTAGAAAGGAACGGCTGGCATGTGTTTGTTGAAAAGTTCGAGGGTTTTAATTTAAGAGTTTCTCAAGAATTCGTGTTTACATTCGACGGTTGCAGAGGAAAAATAAGAGACGTCCAGCTTGAGTTAAATGAATATTTTATAAGCCAAGCCACCGGTCTACCAGCTGTGGGACAAAAATGGTTCAAAAACTCGAAGGTTGAAGAGGTTCCCTAGTCATTGTTGTTCACCTCAAGAAGAATTACCAGCTTCCACTGAGGTATGCCTGTCTCAGCTTTAAAACCTAGATGGCATGATCTGTTAGCTATTGTGAAATAGTTCGTTACCCGTGAGGGGAGATATGGGTTGGTTTTCTTGTATCACTTGCGGTTGCTCATGAGTTTTATCGATTTCCCCCTGAACATGCCCTATTTTCTCCTTCGAAGTCTATACAAAATGGCAAAGCGGTTTAAAAGGAAGAAGTCTGATTCTAGTCTATTCCACCATTGTTTGATCAAGATTATTATTATACATCAGTTGAAATTAAACAATGATTGTTTGGATGTTTTTCTGTTACGAAATGGTTTTGGTAGTAGTGAGTTGGGACAGGTTGACAAGCCTGTCATCACAGAAACCCTCGTGAAGCCTACCATCTCTCCTCCTTCGCTCTTTCCCTGTAATACTATTTCTAATTTCGAACCCTCGACCTATCCTAACACTACCCAACCCGACACTCTAACAGATTCGTATCCTAGGGGTGGTGTTAAGGCTGTTAAAAAATCCACAAGAAAAAAGTGTAAAGGCAATGTTGATATCAATTATAAGAGTAAAAGGGTCGCTCGTTGGGTTTCACGATGTGCTTGAAATAAACCCAAGCCCTATGCAGACCAAAACACAATTGTGTTAAGCGAGGATTCCGATTCAAAAATTGAAAGATTCTTGGCCAAAGAATATCCATATTCATATGGGCTTTGCTCTGATAAACCCTATGATTATGTTACAAACCTTCCATCGTGTCTAAAAGACAATCCTGATTTCCCTGGAATCAAACTCAGTAATGAACCTACAGGTCAAATGGAAAATTCCCCACCTATTAATACTATCATTGCTAATACAGAGTCTATTCAGCCGCAATGTAATGAATGTCGATCATGGATCGATAAGTATTACAAAGACGTGCCTTTACTTCAGTATCAACTTAAATCCTTGGAGGACCAGGTGAATTTTCTAATGAAGGAGAATAGCAGACTTCAATCCGTAGCTCAAACCAAAGACAAATGCCAAAAAACCATAGGGTCTGTTGTTTTTAAGAACGTGGAAGCAACGACTACAATAGTAAATTCAAAGATTGCTTGATTAAGTCGAATCCCTTAATTTGAGGTATGATTTTTTAAAAATAAGTTTATGATAATTTTATCTTTTTCAAATTAGGATACATGATTTGTTTGCATTGATTAACTTTAGCTTGTTTTGATTGATTCAATAAAATATGATTCTAGTTATAATTATAACTAGCTACAGAATCGTGAGATTCTGTAGCTAGTTAGAAAAATTTGAGTTGTTTTGATAACTAAAAATACATCTGAAATATTTTATTCCTATGTGTTTTCAGGAACCTATGATTCCTAAGGAGATTTGAAGCACTGTTGGCATCACTCAGCATACTATCTTTTTGTTTTTTTAGAATAGATTGTTAGTTTTTGGTATCAAGTAGAATCTGGGAGGTTGCATCCCCCACATTTTTTGGAACAAATTATATGTTATCAACAGGAAACGTTTTGTTCCTGTAACCTATATAAATGTGTTGTTTTGTAAACTGGAGATCATGGCTGTCTAGGAGAAAAAAACTATGGATTTATGATTGGCAGACTTGAATATAAGATGATATTTGCACAGCTATAGCTTCGATATATCGTGTTTTTATTCAAGTTATGGTCCTTTCGATTTGTAATTAAATTGTGACTACTTTAGATATCATGGTTTATTGAAGATTGGTGTGATGAAATTTATATGATATCCATGTTTTTTGTCCCGTATGTAACATACAAGTAATTATTTTGTTCAAATTTGAGATTAGAAGATTCATCTTCTTTATTCATTAAACATTTATACACAAATTTTCGCAGTAGGATTTATCTCAATGTGGTCATTTGTGAAATTATAAAATTGTTGTTACTACATCTCTTATATGTTCTATCATTTGCATTCACTCATTACTGCTTCGCATTTATGAGAAGCATTTGTAAGATCTGTTGCGGGTTTGTCTCATCAAACAACGAAATTGGATGCCATACATAGGACCAATAGGAGATGTGATTACGGGTTAGTTCGCTCATTTTATTTTATTAGTTTAATTAATATAGGAATTTCCTGTAATCTAAACACATTTTTACGGTCTATTATCTTTGTTTTTCAATTAGATAGTTGGTTATTTCACTTTTGGTGTATAAACATTATAAAAAATAAATCAAAAAAGACTGAATGATAGTTTTTCTATCGTTAAATAAATCAATTCATATTCGATTTTCGCAGATTTAGATTAAAATTTGCATTCTGTAAATGTTATACATATATTAGATATATAATCATTTGGATACAGTGTACATATAATAAGTAGTGCTATTTTATAAATATTAGTTAGCAAAGTGTAAGTATATATTAGATTTGTATATAGTTTTCAGCGAGTATTTTTCATTAAGTTATTTTATCTTCTTTAGTTTTGTTTTTCACTTTCTTAGGACTTAGATCAGCCAATGGAGCTGCTAAACCCGTTAGAGTTGATTAATCCAAACGACTTGGGTTAAGTAGATAACACCGGACCAGATTCACTCCTCCAGTTTACGAGTGGTCAATTTCGCCCGTCAACAAATGGCGCTAGAAGGAGGGCCTAAAAATTATTAATGGCATGAGGTGGTCGTAAGACTCCTCCACCACCTGCCTGCTCACCTATAGTGACTAGAAGTCATTCAAACGACAACATTTTCCCTCAAACAACAACCTCATCAAACGACGATCAACGGATCACAGTTGAACCAGTAACTCCAAATCCTATGGGTGGTGACATGCAAGAGATTGTTCACCAATCTCTCATAAGAACACACAGTGCCTTCACCTATTTAATACAACAAGACTGACCTTTTTACCAACCATTAGACTTATTTGATATCAGAAAACAACTTGGAGGCACTAACCTTAATTTAAACCCTACATATCCAATCCTCACTCCTGCAGCAGGAGGATCTGGTATACCACCATCACCACCTCCTTCATCTCCTTCTTCTTCTGGAGAAGAGTCCTCTGATGAAGGCAGTTCCTCATCCCAGACTTCGACACCACCCACACCTATGGCCAACCAGAACAATCCCGCCAGACCCTGGCTCGACCAAGATGCAGTGGCCATACCTGGGCCTCAACATCCCTTACCCAAACACCCGGAGAAATGGCTCTCTAAATTTGACTCGGACTCTAAGCAGATCGCCGAAGATCATATCAAAAAATTTATGTTAGACATTAAACTCTGTAGTGTTGAACACGAAGACGTAGTCTGTATATTGTTTCCCTACACCTTTGAGGGAAATTCGTCTACTTGGTGCTTTTCCCAACAACCCCACACCATCGTGTCATGGGAGAAGTTTGAATCCTGTTTTCTTGAGAAGTTCGGAGATGAAAAGTCTCCAGAAGTTCTAGTCATGGAGATTTCTAGTTTAATAATGAACCCCAAAGAGAAGATCAAAGACTTTAATCAAAGGTTCTTGACACTAAAGAACTGAATCCCTACGGATTCGATGCCTGCCGAGAATCTTATCATAGCATATTATACGAAAGCCTTACATCAAAGCATAGCCATTTGGGTAAAGAGATCCAAGAAAGCCACGTTGTTAGAAGCCTTCGAAGAGGCCAGTTATATCAAGAAAGACATCCTTAGCTTAAAATACACTACTAGCAATGAAATAGAGACTAGTTCATCTTCCAAAAAGAAGATCGAAATCCTTCCTAGACCTTCCCAAAACAAAGCCCAACCTGAAAGCTCAGATTTAGAAAACTTACAGAAAGTCATTCAAAAACTGTCCAATCAAGTTATATATTTGAAAAGGACGGCTGAAGAAGCTTCTTCAAGCAAAGGGCCTTACAAACCCCCATTTAGGAAGCCTTTTCCCACCAACCGACCTAATTCAAATACTGAAGGCCTAAATCTAGAAAGCCTGCAATTCGCTATTCAAACGATTCTAGAAGCACAGGATAACTTGATTCCTTCTGAAATCCCTGAGGAAGTAGCTGAACAAGAGACAGTAGAAGAAGATGAATCCTGTCCGAACATTTTTGGTCATTTTTCGGATAGTATTTTTCAAGCTAATTTTGAAACAATGCATCCTTACAATACTAGGAGTAAGACAACAAAGAAGCTTTCTTCTGAAATCACTATGACTTTGCCCCTAAAACAGTCTAAATCAACTGAGACTAAACAAAATTCAGTAAACCCAAGCTTAGACTATGATTTGGTTGAAGATCTAAAAAGGCTTAGGGCTAATATTTCTGTTTATGAATTATTAAAATTCCCTTTTCTTCTGCAAAAAATGCTATAGAATATTGTAGAGAACAACAAAAATGGAAATCCAAGCAGTAACAAAGGTGTTCAAAAAAAACCCAAAGTTCCTCAGAAGGCCTCCTCCAAAACTACTTCTGATTCTCACGAGAAAAGAGACCTTCCTGTAAATAATGTAACAAATGTAGATAAATTAGTTTTAGAGGCCGCGAGTAAAAAGCAACAAGCTTCCACCATTAGTACTCGCAGAAATGTCCCTCCATTTTTGTTAACTTTTGAAATCTTCAATAGGAACGTGCACAGTTGTATGGTAGATTCAGGAGCATCATCTAACGTAATTCCTTGGTCTATGTGTCAAAAGATTAATTTCGAAGTTCAACCATCCACCTTGAAGATCATCCATCTTGATCGAACTAGTGTTAAAGTTATAGGCGAATTGAGAAATGTGCTTATAAAATTGTCATCTAACCCTAAAGTTCATCAAGTGATTGATATTATTGTTGTAGATATCCTAGAAGTTTATGGTTTGTTTTTAAGCAGAGACTGGTCAAAATAGCTACACGGCTATTTTGTGATGGATTGGTCTCACTTGTGGCTACCTGAGAATGGAAAGCCCAACATAATCAAGGTAAATCATGAACGTTACATAAAGTTCACGGTGACAAATTTAAATGATCCCAATGAACCATTCACTCCTTCTGCCGATTCACCCGAAATACAGGGGATGGATACCTTTTTCGGCAATTTCATGGTCGAAACTTCCACTATCACTAACCCAGAACAATAGTTTGAAATTTTGACATATACGCAGCCAACAACTTCTACCCAGTGGTCACATGCAATCGACAACAATCAAATATGGTCTCTTTACTTTGACGGGTCAAAATCCAAGGAAGGAGCTAGTGCAGGCTGTGTGATTATCGATCCAGCAGGTAACAAGACCCTGATTGCGTGCAGGTTAGAATTCGAATGTACAAACAACACAGCAAAATATGAGGCACTATTGCAAGGCCTCAGAAAAGCATTAGATATGAACGTTCAAAATTTGACTGTCTTTGGTGATTCAGAAATTGTGGTNNAGACAGGTAAAAAATTCTATCCACTGTTTATCTCCGCACCTTAAAAGCTACCAATCTGAGGTATGGAATTTGATGAATAAGTTTGTTGCATTTAACATAAATTCTATTCCTAGATTGAATAATTCGAAAGCTGATTTGTTAGCTAACGTAGCTTCAAAACTTTTCCCTGCAGAAGGCTTATCTATGAATGCATTCTCCATCGAGCTATTGTTCAGACCGTCCGTCCCCGACAACATCACGAATTGGAGAGTCTTCGATGATGATCAACAGATTATAAGTTTCCTGCATATGGAAGAAACTTTCTAGGGCGCAGTAATCGACGAAGGTACTCATGACAAAAATCTTCGTGAATTTATGGTAATACTAGATCCAAGATCTCCTGAATCTTCATCAGACATGGTAAATTCTATCCCAGAATATGTAGTTAGATTAGAAAATTTCTATAATCTTCACGACAAGTTCAAAAAATCAATGAATTGTAAAACGAATAGTTCCTCTTTAACACATGAAAAAGTAAACTTGGGAACTAAAAACAACCCACAATGCATTAATTTAGGGGTGGGATGTTTTGAACAAGAAAAAGAAACGTTTATTAAATTATTTAAGGAATTAAAAGATGTTTTTGCTTAGATGTACGATGACCTAAAAACCTTTGATCCTAACATCATACAACACGTTATTCCTATGAAACCCCAAACCCAACCTTTTCAACAAAAGTTAAGGAAAATGCACCCAAAACTCAAACCAACTGTCAAGAAGGAATTAAATAAACTCTTGAACGCTAAGATAATATTGCTAGTTAGGCACACACAATGGGTCTCTAATCTTGTCCCTGTCCGGAAGAAGAGTGGTGAAATCCGACTATGTGTCGATTTCCGAAATCTTAATCGAGCGTCTGATAAAGACAACTACCCTGTCCCACCCATGGAATAGATCCTTCAACAGGTATCTGGTTCTGAAAGATTATCCTTATTAGATGGTTTTTCAGGGTATAACCAAGTCCTGATGTCCCCTCCAGACCAACTTAAAACCACCTTCTGCACTCCATGGGGCACCTATTCTTATAGGAAGATGCCCTTTGGGCTCATAAATGTCGGTGCCACTTTCCAGAGAGTGATGGACATCACTTTCTAAGGCTTAATCAATCAATCTGTCATAGTTTACCTGGATGACGTTACTGTCTTCTCAAAAAACAAAGAAGATCATCTAGCTCATTTAATATCAGTTCTACAACGATGTCGTAAGTATGGCATTTCTTTGAATCCTAAAAAATCTATCTTCGTAGTAGAACAAGGTAAACTCTTAGGATTTATTGTATCAAGCGAAGGGATGATTATCGACCTTGAAAGAACTCAAGTCATTTCAAAACTCCCCCCTCCCTCGTCAAAAAAGTCTATGCAATCTTTCTTAGGTCATATAAACTTTGTTAGGAGATTCGTCCCCATCTTTTCAGAAATGGTGAGACCATTACAAAACCTAATAAAAAAGGACGTACAATACCATTGGGGACCTTTAGAAAACCAGGCTTTTAATTCAATAAAAAATTCCATAATAGATGCTCCTTCTCTAATGAGCCCCGAATTTTGGCAAGAATTCACCCTCTACACATTCGCTTCTGACCGTTCTTACACCACTGTCCTAACTCAAAAGAATGTTGAAAACAATGAAGTCCCAATTTCCTTTATGAGCTCAGCCTTCAAAGGGGCAGAACTTAATTACCCAGCAGTAGATCAACAAGCCTATGTTGTTTTTAAAGTAGTAAAGCACTTCCGATCTTATCTTTTGAAATCTAGGATGAAAATCATTGTCCCTTACCCGACTGTTAGAAATCTATTAGTACAGAAAGAACTAGGCGAAAAAAGGCAAACTGGGTCACATCCTTGTAAGAGTATGACATAGAAATCACCCCAACACAAATAGTAAGAGGTCAAGGGTTATGCAAGTTAGTCACTGACTCAGCTACAGGACAACAAGAGGAAAATGATATCTTAGCTCTAGGACAACACTATCAAAATCTAATCTGCTATGCACAAAACCCTGTTAGTCCCTGGTATGATGGTATAAATTTTTTTCTTGAACATGGGTCATCTCCCCGTCACCTGAATCCCACAAAAAGAAGAGTACTAAGATTAAAATCTGCTTCCTTTCATCTGATTAATGGTATTCTATTTCATCAAAATTTTGATGGAGTACTAATGCGCTGTCTTGAGAAAGATGAAGCAGAAAAGGTCTTATTGGCATTGCACGCAGGAGAAGCTGGTGGGAATTTTGGTGGAGATACCACTGCCCATAAAGTATTAAGATCAGGTTACTACTGGCCTACACTTTTAAAATATGCTCATGCTTTGTGTCGCAAGTGTGTAATTTGTCAAAAAGCATCCGAACGGATACAAAAACCAGCCTTCCCTCTGCAACCAGTTTCAGTAGACTACCCTTTTCAGCAGTGGGGTCTAGATATTATAAGTCCAATCAATCTGCCATCCTCACAGTAGCATAAGTATATCATAACAACCACAGATTACTTCACCAGGTGGTCTGAGGCTGCCCCATTAAAAGCTGTAAATAACAACCAGGTAATATCTTTTTTGAATTCGAATATTATTACTCATTTTGGTATCCCTGACTGCCTGGTATTTGATAATGCTTACTATTTTTCGTCTCTTGAGATGAGCGATTCCATGCTAGAAAAGAGGATTAAATTAAAGTATTCTACCAGCTATTACCCCCAAGGCAATGGATTGGCATAATCGACTAATAAAAATCTGATCAAAATTATCAAGAGAATGGTCTCTGAAAACCATAAAAATTGGCATAACGCACTGTTAAATGCAATTGGGCTGATAGAGTGACTCCTAAAATTGTTGTGGGTAACTCACCTTTCTTTCTCGTTTACAACAAAGAGGCGATTCTGCCACCACATGTCCTCCTTCCCTCTCTGCAACTATCTCAGAAAATACAAGAAGAGGATTGTCCCCCTTTGGAGAATCGAATTAACATTTTGTTAAAATTAGAAGAAGTAAGGGCTCAAGCGAAATGGAAATTGGATCAATATCAAATCATTGTTAAAAGATGGTTTGATTCCAATTCTACCTCTGACAAAAATTTTGAGGTAGGTGACCTTGTCCTAAAATGGGACAAACCGCATGAGGGAAAAAGAGAGCATACAAAGTTTCAGAACTTGTGGCTAGGACCATTCTTGATTGCTGAGAAATTGGGTCCCAGTTCCTTCCGATTACAGAATTTAGAGGGAAAGCCAGACGTCTATCCGGTGAATGGCCAAGTTCTAAAATGGTATTTTGCTTGATGACACTCCCATGTACACTGTGTAAATATTTTTGTTTTGCTTGCTTTTTGTTTTTCTTTGCTGGTTTGTTTTGATTTTTCCCTTATGCTTACTAGTTTTTCTTTTTGAGACGCACACACTTACACCATGAACTGTTTCAGACAAAGAGAATAGAAAAATTTCCCCTCTGAAATGACTACTGAAGGTTGTCTAAACATCAATTATCATATTTTTTTGAAGTTTGCAGCCATGTTAAAGAAAGCTTGTTGTTTGAAAAGCGTTTCTTGATTTCAATCTGTAACTGAAGCTATTCATGATCATCCATAAGAAATTATTCTTACGCTATCCCTGTTCCTTAAGAGAACAACTCAGAGATGTCTCCCTGCCCTCGAAAGTCGGTTTATTAACAAACTATCTCTAGATCTTAGTGAAGGACAGTTTAAAAATTCCTCAAGGTCTGTAATTTACTAAAATATGTCCAAAAATCAGGATTTTCAGCATCACCCCGCTCTATTAAATATCTTTAAAACTAAATAAACCTTTAGAGAGCTATGGGAAGTGCTTGTAAACCCACCGGGATACTGAACAGGTCTGCTGGCAATGAGTAAATACATGCATGATGCCAAGATAACTTCACCGGGGTACTGAACAGGCCCGCTGGCAGCGAAGCAATGTCAGGTATATGAAAATTCTCAGATATGGAATCTTTTGACCTTAAATTTCCTTCATTCTGATCTGGAACTTCTTGGCAGGATACAAATATCCGAGTGGGTTAAATGGCATCCCTGTCGAGGCTATGGATGCCTGCTGGTAGCAACGGCCCTGTCAATAGTATTGAAGATTTTAACTTTAACATCGTGACTCTCTTTGTCAAGATTGTCATCATTTTTCGTCTTTTAAAATAACAGTAATCTGAAACTGGAGTGTTTTATAATTGATAATGATGTTCAAACAGTTTCTTAGTTGTTTTTGATTTGAATTTTTTTATGATTATCCTAATCTAGAATCGTTCATTTGGCAGAGAATACTGCTTCTATCAGTGTGTCGCCATTGTTGGCAGCAATAATATAATCTCTATTTTTACAAGCTGCCTACACAGGGTCTTTAAATTCTCGTTACTCATCACAACCTTTCTCATTAAATGACACCTGTTACTCGTCACTTTCTACGTACCTACTTTTCGATTTTTTTTTTCATGACTGGAAGCATGAAAACTCACAGCTAAAATTCATACTTGATTTCATTAAAGGGTTAATGTTCATATGTTCTATTGTCGAATTGTCATATTTCGCTATGAACATGGTTGTTTTCATGGTTATAACCCCTTGGTCTTGAACATTCTTTGGTTACATGAGTATAAAACCTCCACTCATTTAGCATTCGACTAATGTTAATGGGGTTTTGATTTATAAAATTTTTGTTGATTCAATTGTTTATTTGATATATTAATTTTGTGATCAAATCGTGGATATGCATACTATTGTTTTCAACTGTTATGATCATTGTGTGTACCATTATGCTGAGGTGTCATTCCAAGCACAGCGTGGTATTATGGTTTTCCATGGCCTCGATCTACACAAATTCTCTCACACGCATGGTAATTAATGCTCCTGCCTACAATTTCGAGCTGTCTTTGCATTGCATTGAGGAAACTCGAGGCGATGGCTCTATTTTTATTCTATCAAACCCTACCTCTAAATCTCGTGTCGATTCCTTGTTGTTAGCCATGGATCCTGTGGTGAGGATTGAGCCCAACGGTGTCCAGACATTGTTATCATTTGACAATGCCAGAGATGACTTAGAAAGGAATGGCTGGCGTGTGTTTGTTGAAAAGTTCGAGGGTTTTAATTTAAGAGTTGTTCAAGAATTCGCGTTGATATTCGACGGTTGCAGAGAAAAAATAGGAGACGTCCAACTTGATTTAAATGAATATTTTATAAGCCAAGCCACTGGTCTACTAGCTGTGGGACAAAAATGGTTCAAAAACTCAAAGGTTGAAGAGGTTCCCTAGTCATTGTTGTTCACCTGAAGGATAATTACCAGCTGCGATCGAGGTATGCCTGTCTCAGCTTTAAAACCTAGATGGAATGATCTGTTAGCTATTGTGAAATAGTTCGTTACCTGTGAGGGGAGATATGGATTGGTTTTCTTGTATCACTTGTGATTGCTCATGAGTTTTATCGATTTCCCCCTGAACATGCCCTATTTTCTCCTTCGAAGTCTATACAAAATGGAAAAGTGGTTTAAAAGGAAGAAGTCTGATTCTAGTCTGTTCCACCATTGTTTGATCAACATTATTATTATACATCAGTTGAAATTAAACAATGATTGTTGGGATGCTTTTCTATTACGAAATGGTTTTGGTAGTAGTGAGTTGGGACAGGTTAACAAGCCTGTCATCACAGAAACCCTCGTGAAGCCTACCATCTCTCCTCCTTCGCTCTTGCCCTATAATCCTATTTCTAATTTGGAACCCTCGACCTATCCTAACACTACCCAACCTGACACTCTACCGGATTCGTATCCTAAGGGTGGTGTTAAGGTTGTTAAAAAATCCATAAGAAAAAAGTGTAAAGGCAATGCTGATATCAGTTATAAGAGTAAAAGGGCCACTCGTTGGGTTTCATGATGTGCCCAAAATAAACCCAAGCCCTGTGCAGACCAAAATGTAATTGTGTTAAGCGAGGATTCTGATTCGGAAATTGAGAGATTCTTGGCTGAAGAATATCCATATTCATATGGACTTTGCTCTGATAAAACCTATAATTATGTTACAAACCTTCCACCATGTCTAAAAGACAATGCCGATTTCCCTGGAATCAAACTCAGTAATGAACCTATAGGTCAAATGGAAAATTCCCCACCTATTAATACTATCACTGCTAATACACAGTCTATTCATCCGCAATGTAATGAATGTCGATCATGGATCGATAGGTATTACAAAGACGTGCCTTTACTTCAGTCTCGGCTTAAATCCTTGGAGGACCAGGTGAATTTTCTAATGAAGGAGAATAGCAGAATTCAATCCGTAGCTCAAACCAAAGACAAACGCCAAAAAACCATAGGGTCTGTTGTTTTTAAGAACGTGGAAGCAACGACAATAGTAAATTCAAAGATTGCTTGATTAAGTCGAATCCCTTAATTTGAGGTATGATTTTTTAAAAATAAGTTTAGGATGATTTTGTC
>JASDQU010883381.1:0-10227 GCA_032191745.1 Picea mariana
CCACAGACACTTAAAAGTCATCAATATTTTTAAGGTTGATAGAGACTATGTCTCCCCCCGTATCTTCTTCTTATTAAATGTAATTATGAGGCAGGTGAAAACCATCTTTGGAAAGGGTTTCCACTTGAGAATTATGTTCCATGTACACATGAGAGAAATATATATCAATGAACTTCCTGGAGATGTCCTTCAAATTCTGCACTAGAGAGAGTAGGCCCTTGTTAGAAATTTGTGACTGCTCATGCATCCATATAATAACTAGGCCAGAGTCCCTATATATATGAATAGTCTAGAGACCCTTATTTAGAGTATATTTTAGAAGGAAGTAAATGGATTTGAATTCACAAGAATTATTTGTTCTATCCCCAATGTTAGCCTTGGTAGAGAATAAGTGCATGTCCATCAAATGTAGTACAAATCCTAGCACATAGATTTGACCCGGCCCCTGGAATGTTCCATCAAAGAAGCTCCAAGGTGAGTTCTTATTTATTCTCAAGTCTCCAACAAAACGTGGACCTTTGGGAAGGCTTGTGATATTAAAATAAGTAAGAAGGACAATTCTCTAAGAAGTGACCTAGAAGGATGGAGGGTAACGATCTTCAAATATTCCGAGCTAGAAAAATTCCCCAAATAACTAGATACAAAAGTTCCATTAATGACTTAAGATCCCTTCGAATGAACCACTCCTTGAAGTTTCCATCCACTGTCCCATTGCTCCATAGGTTTTATAGGACTACATGGATTTCCACCTCCCTCCAAACTTGAATTGAGAAGGGGAAACTCACTAATAAATGAGAAGTAGATTCACTATGTTATTTACAAAGCATGCACCAACCCGGTCCTTGAATGTTTCTCCTTTGGAGAAGCTCCCACGTCAATACTCTATTGAATAGAACAAGCCACATGAAGAGGGTGCATTCACAAGGTACTCTCACCTTACATAGGTTGGTCCACCACCAAAATCCCTCATTCATATCCTGAGGTAATAAGGACTTATAGCTGAGATTAACCATGTACTCACCAATAAATCCACCCAACAACGTCCCATCTCCACATCCAACCCAAGTTCTTGCACTGAATGGTATGATCCAATGGGGGCACATATGGGGTTAAATGTGTATGATATGACACCAAAGGGGAGAATATATGGGCCTAAATTTACATGTAATGTGTAAATGTATATGTAATAGGGTTGACCTAGTAGTAAAGGGGCCTCATATGCATGTGTGAATAGATATATATAGAGATCATGTATTCATTATTCTAGAAATTGTGATGTATGAATGTATTTGGTTATTTAGAGGGGGTTCCCCTATTATATAAGGAGTTATTATGTAAATTATATATCTTGGAGTTTTTCTCCATTCTCACATTTTGTACATGGTGTGTACTTATGTTCTGTTATGACATTTTAAGTATTTTGGTTCATTACATTAGGTATCAGAGCACTGATCCTAGGGTTTTTCTTCCTCAAACAAGACATCTTGGAATTTTTGCTATAAATTGTTTTTGGAGACACTTTAGAAAGTGTAACTTGAATGATACTTACAATACATATCAATTTACCTGTGGTACAAATTTCAGTTTTTGGTTCATTGTACTTTTAGAGCTACATGCTTTGGAAGATAGGGTTTTTGACTAGTCCTGTAACTAGTCTCAAATAGGTGTTCTAGGTAAAAAAATCATAAATTATTCATAGAGGATTGAAATTCCATGAGATAATTTAAATTGGAAAGAGTAAAATCCCTAGTATTTTTTTTGTGAGTTTTAAAATTATATATCAATTATTTGATGTGTGGAATGCTATAAAAGGTCACTCTCTAGAATAAGACAAAATTCAACAAGGTTTTGGAAAGTTATCATAACTTTCATTTGGCACACCCAAATTTGGTCAGAACTATGGTATTGAAAACAATACATTTCATAGTACTATAGGCCACAATTTCATACTCATAGGGGATGAAATTGCAAAGATACATTAGAAGGAAGGACAGATTCCAAATCAGGGTTTCAAAGGTATGTTTACTTAAAACTATCATAACTTTTGATTGGGATGTTTGATTGAGATGATTCAAAATCCATTGGAAAGAGAAAACATATAATATTATATTGGAACAAAAATTATAACTATTTGAGATCATTATTCCTAATATATTGAAGTTGTAAGTTGAGTGTTCAAGTTAGATCTCAATTAAATGGTAATACCTAACTATAGTGGAGATGAAGATAAAGATGAAATTGGTCCTATGGAATGGTTGAGGATGGTATAGGAATGTCGTATGAGGACTGATATAAGTACTTGTGGGGAATATTTTTTTTTTTTGGGTGGAGCTTATAAGTGGTGGAGAAGCTTTGATGAAGATACTATACTCTACTCCACATGGAAAGAATTTGAAAAACTCTTCTCAGATAAATGGATTAGGGTTAAAAAAATGGAAGAATTGTATAGAATTCAAGATGAATTAAAAGAATCAAAGAAATATAT
The DNA here is from genome assembly GCA_032191745.1 of Picea mariana. Classification (NCBI taxonomy): domain Eukaryota; kingdom Viridiplantae; phylum Streptophyta; class Pinopsida; order Pinales; family Pinaceae; genus Picea; species Picea mariana. Next base: position 2,486 of record JASDQU010883381.1, read on the forward strand.
TAAGAATAAGGGATAGGAGATATATAAGATATGATCCCTTAATGAATCGCTCATTAAGGAGGTTAAGAACTTAAATTAAGAAAAGAGCGGCAAAACAAAGTGGGAAAAAGATGATTTAAGGGAAGATTTGAAAAACAAAGATGAAGAGATACATAGATTACAAAATAATAATAAAAAGCTATTGGATGAGTTTAATATATTGAAATAAGAAAATAAGAATTTTCAAAACCAAGAAAAATAAATGATATTAGATGAAGAAACTACCAAAAGAATTGAAGAGGAAATTTAAAAGAAGGTTGAGGAATCCCTAAACATTGATGAGGTAAAATCAGAAATGAAATATAGAATTGAATAAGGACGTCATAATTTGATAAATGGAGTGACATTGAAGCTTCAAAAGGAGAAATAAGACAAGATTCAAGAAGGTCACCAGAAGATACTTGAAGAAGTTGAACTCCATCTAGAGGATGTACATGCCAAATATGATGGTATTATCTTCCTGGCTAGAACAATCAAAGAGAAAGCAAGGAATATAGAGGATTCCATTGTCTCTGGAAATAATATAGATGAAATGCAAATGAAAAGTGAATAAAAAATGTCAAAAGTGGAGCCATATCGACACCCTCATTACCAGGAAAAAATTCAAGGAAGAAAAGAAGGTCGATATCAACATTATGAAGGAATAAGATGGGATACTTGTCAATATTCATGGAACAAGGAATCACGAAACCACTCTTCAAAAATATATTATCAAAGACCAAAAATCACTACAAATTGGAGAAGCTACGACAAAAATACATGGAATCAAAGGAAAGAAAATTATGCAACAACTAGGCACCAATGATTAAGAATGAAAAGAATTGATTTTGGATGGATAGATCATGATTAATGGAATGAATAAAGAAGGAACATAAGAAAATCTTAGTTGGTTTCATCACATGTGAATGCTTTAATTGAAAAGCTTTGAGGACAAATAGTTTTGAAGGAGGGTACTATGTTATAACCCAATGAGGGCATATATGGGGTTAAATGTGTATGATATGACCCCATTGGGGGGCATATATGGGCCTAAATGTACATGTAATGTGTAAATATATATGTAATAGGGTCGACCTAGTAGTAAAGGGGCTTCATGTGAAAGTGTGAATAGCTATACATATAGAGAGATCATGTAATTATTATTGTAGAAAAGTGAAATGTGATATATGAATGCATTTGATTATTTGGAGGGGGTTCCCCTATTATTTAAGGAGTTATTGTGTAACTTATCTATCTTGGAGCTGTGCTCCATGCTCACATTATGTACATGGTGTGTACTTTTTTTCTCTTATGATATTTGTAAGCATTTTGTTCATTACACTAAACACCAACCTTGTACCCATAGTGTTCTCGATTGAGGATTCCCAACTTTATTAAGGGTGCATTTCCGTATTTTCTAATGTTGAGTTACTAGATATATTGGAATAAAAATGGTCTATCCTCATCCTATGATGGAATCTGATCCAATCCTCACCTGTGAGTCATTCCCCACTTTCCATGTTAGGCGTTTTCCTATCACATGGAAATATTGAGTCAATGCTTTTTAGTGATTAGACACGTTTTGATTACTCTTGCATTCCATCCTTTTCCTGTCCAATAGGGTGTTTTGGTCCATATAATTATGAATGATAATTATCCTCCATATATTTCCACTATTAATCAATTGACACACTGATTTTTCTACTAAGCAGTGCCCAAAAAGATGTATGTCTTTGAGACCCCAACCCCCTTGCTTTCTGGGTGTTACAATCACCTTCCATTTTGCTAGATGTGAGACTTTGTATTTTCTGGATCCCTTCCAAAAGTAATTGATTTTTTTTTTCTTATCCTCTCCAAAACCCCTACTGAGATGTGAGCAAGGGTGTTCCAAAAAATTGGAATAGCTTCTATGACCTGTTTAATAAAGACTATCCTCCCACCTCTCGATAACCACCAATTTCACTAGAAGGATATATTTTATTCCACATTCGATAACGACAATATATAGTCCTCCCTTCCATAGTTATTTGGTTTTAAGTGGAAACCAATGTATTTGAAGCCATTATCAAACTCTAAGTGTTGAAAATTGAATAACCTTTCCATACCATCAAAAATGACATCATCCAACTTAAAAGAGAGAAAATATGACTTATTTTGATTGATATCCATCCCAGTATAAAAGAATACCAAAACNAGTCCCCAAAGTAGAAGAGAGAAACATCATCGACAAAGAGTATATGGGTTATCAAGATCCCCCTTTCTATTTATATCCATTGTAACCATATTCTCCTTCTAGCCTCATCGATAGTGAAACTAATCCCTTCCGCACACCAATAGGAAAAGGTAACGAGACAAGGGTCATCCCTATATCAGTCCATAAGAGACTCTAAAAAAGTCATAGGCCAAGCCATTTATCAACCTTTAGAAAGTGGCTAAGGTCACACAACCCATGATACATTTTACCAAAGGAAGAGAAAAGCCTAGATGAAGGATAAGTAATCTTAGGTACAACCATGAGACCCTATCATATGCTTTGGATAGGTCTAATTTGATGACCAAAATATGGTGATGAGATTTCTTGATAGAGTGAAACCCTTTGGGCCGCACTTATTTCCTCATGAATCAACCTCCCTTCCAAGAATCCAAGTTGTTCTGGATAAATATGCCTAGAGAAAAAAGGTTTTAACCTGAAAACAATGATCTTTGACATGATATTGTAAACACAATTATAGAGGGAGATGGGCCTATACCTATAAAAATTCTCCACACAATCAAGTTTAGGAATCAAGGCTATGAATGTAGCATTGAAACTTCCATGAAACTTCCCTAACAACCTAATCTCCTCAACTACCTTCAAAATATCCCCTCCCAACACCTCAAAAAATTCCAAGTAAAATTCAACATGCCACCCATTGAGGTTAGTACTCTTGTCCTTCTAAAAGGTATGGAATACCCCCCACAGTTCCTTCTTTGTAACTACCCTGAAAAGGGCTTCATTTTCCACTTCTTCAATAATTATTGGGAAATGAGAAACCACCTTCATAATTCCCATATATTATTTTGAATCTTCTTGAAATTTATATATTTATGGAAATAGTGTGCATTCTAGTTTCCTAGAGACATCCAGATGGATCTACTCTTGATGCACCAATCCTTCTCCTTATCCAAGAGGAGCTTATTTTTTTGGCTCTCCAGATCTCTGATTAAGCTACCCCTCTCATGCTTTGTTCCTTTTATCTAACCAAGACACCACATGTTACACCTTAGATTCACCTTAGTGTACCTTACACTCTTTTTCTATATGTGGACCATCATATGGGAAGATTGAGTGTTTTATTGTACCTGGATGATCCAAAAAGTGTGGTTGTATTTTTGTAACACCCTGTTTTCCCCCATAGTTGTAATTATGCTTAAGACTTCATATAATTATGTTTATGAATCTTTTAATCATGTTTTGATTAATGAAAAAACTAGATAACTAATTGAGGAGGAAAAATCCTTGAAAGTAATGGCCATCATATTACATGTGGAATAGATGAAGTGGACAAGTGAGGTGGAGATGAGATGTTTTAGTGAAGAAAATATGATGCTTTCTTAGAAAGATTTCCTATACTTGCAAACATGAGATTACATCTACCAGCGTACCTAGATCGATATGGAGCCACATGACTAGTTAAGGAAGATAAGACTGGTGGTTGAGGTAGTTCATAACTGCTAACAGCTTCGTCTCTTGAAGAAGGAAAAAAGGGTCAACTGAATGACCTGACAGTAGGACACCATGGATTTTCCCCTTTAGGGATTTGGACCCTAGAACATCAGGTCGCATCTGCAGGAAGCCATAGGAGTCCTGAGGAATTGGTGAAAGCAAGACGCAAAAGGTGGAAAAAAACCACCAGAAGAAAGGGAGGAGAACACACACAATGAAATATAGAGGACGAGATGAGGGACATGGACAGAGAACAAAGAACAAAACACAATGCATAGAGGAAATATTATAAGGAAGAGTCATAAATACGAGCTCATAGGCCGAGGATCCAGTGAACAGAGGTATTCATTGGCATGGGTCGAAGAGTAATGCATGGAGATATTTTGTTAGGGACCTAACCCCTCATGTAGGTGTAAAAATATATTTCCATGTAATAATGGTCAATATTAATAAGGCCTAGAGATAAGGAAGAATAATTCCAATGTAAGAAGACCTAATAGAAGCTTATTCTTCTAGAAGGATCTTCCTCTAGATGGTTCTTTTGATAGACATATTTAGTATAAATAGGAGTCGAGTGTATGAGAACTATTGTCTTGGATATTATTGTAATAGTGCTCTTCTCTGCTGGAGGTTGCCCCCTCAAAGAGGCAAGTGAACATTGCTCTCAGTAATCAAAGTGATCTTTATGGTGTTCTTATGGTATCTTTTTGGTATTATTGTGGTGTTTTTATGGTTATATTGTTGTTCATCTGCCATTTCTAGCTATTTATTTCTATTCTGCATACTTTTTTATATCTGGAATATTACAAGTGGTATTAGATCACCTTCTTCGGCAGAAAATTGTGGGTTAATTTTTTTTCTAGGGTAGATACATATTTTGATGTATTTAAGCTACAGAGATATGTCGTTACATGCATAAACCTGTGGTTGGGGATTCATACTTGCAATAAATACAAGTGGTACTTAAGCGCACATCTATTGGACACCCTTATAACCCCTATTGGTACCCCTTCAAGTGGTAGTGCATCGGGAAACACCTATATACGGATCGACCTAGATGTCCTAAATCCCTCCATAGATAAACCAATTGGCCGCCTGACTTTTATAGTGTCACCGAGAACAACACGCAGGAAGATACTCTCTAGTACCTAGGTAGTCAGGTAGTATGACTAAGGGCAAGGTCTAGCCTCCTTAGTTGGTGCCCTGAGATATTGGGCCGAGTACTACTATTGGACCCCGAACGTATATCAGAGAGTTATAGCACAGGGAAAACCCTTGTCTATAGAACCCTTGAATACCTAACCCTTGAGATGGAAACAAAAACAGAATAGACAAGATCTATTATGGTACAACTGTGTCTCCTGCATTCGAGTTGTGAAATTTATACACATTTCTTCCTGTTAAGAATTTGGGGGCATTTCATCACTGCAGTATTCTTTAGATCGGAGTATAAATCCGCAGGAGTAAAAAAAAAATCTGGATCCCTTTGGCACCATTATTTGAGACCTATTCCATTGGATTTCTCTATTTGGCCTTATCATAGTCATACCTATCATTTTTCAGCAAATTGTTTTCTTATGTACCCGGCCCCCTTCCAACACTCTTATTTCGGCTTTACCCCATTGGATTCCACTCGTTGCCCTAATCGTTGTGATACACTTCACCCATAACCCATTTTCTGTGTGGTCCCACCCACCCTTTTTGTGTTCCCTCGTCATCATGGCCCATACTCATAGCCAATATTTGGAATCTCACTTCACTACCTTGCACTCTAATTTCACAGAAACCCAACAAGAAGTGCGAAAAATCAGTGCCAATATTGCCACCATCATTCAAAAGGTACATTCCTCCATTGTCGCCTCAATCACGGAACTCAAAGATGAGCTCAAACAAGACATTACTACCCAGCTTGAATCTGTCACTATGATGATCTGCGACAAGCTGCATATCCCTGCAGATCTTCCCGTATCTAACTCACCTTTGCATACCGAAGGTGAAACTTCCTCTCATTCCCAGAATTTTCAGCCCCATCACTTTCAGCATGACCTACGCCTTCCGTGTGTGGATGTGAACAAATTTGATGGATCGGATCCCACTGGATAGGTAACTCAAATGGAACATTATTTCTCTTTGTATGGCATTGCAGATGAGTTGGCCAAACTCTAGTATAGTGTTATCCATCAGATCAAGAACGTTGGCAATGGTGGAAATGGAGAAAAAATGTCTGCCAAGGGTATGTGTCTTGGACACACTTTGTGGCAGAGCTTTATGAATGCTTTGACACTGACACCAACCATTTAGGCCATTTGAGAAAGTTGAAACAATCTGGCACTATGGAAGACTTTATATCTTCTTTTAAGAGACTGACTTTTCGTACAAAGGGCATGTCTGATTCTTTTTACCAAGAATTTTTTATCAGTGGCTTCAAGGATGAGATTCGTGCTCATTTCCTCATGGCTCAGCCTCATAGTTGGGTGGACGCTACTAAAAGAGCTAAGGAAGCACAACAAGTTGTCTCTTCTCAAAACATAAAACCCTCCTTTATTCCTCACACTAAACAAATAACTCCCACTCCTCCTTATACTCCACTAAAGATCCAAAAATTGACCAGGGATGAAATGGATGAACGCCAACTCAAAGGCCTTTGTTATAATTGTGATGAAAAATATTTTTCGAGACACAAGTGTAAGGAACAAAATATTTTTATGGCCATCTCGGTGGATGTTTAAAAAGAGGATGTTGAGGCTCCCCTTGTGTCCATGTCACTTGAACCCACTGGCATAAACCCTCCCTCAGACCCTCCCGAAGTAGAACCAGTCATTTCCCTAAATGCTCTCACTGGATTCTCTGCTCCCCAAACCCTCAATATAATTGGTTACATCAAGCATAGGAAGGTCATCATTCTTGTTGATAGTGGAAGAACCCATAATTTTATTCATCACCGCATTGCCCAAGAAACTAATTGCTATATCTGTGCATTCAATAATTTCCAAATCATTATTTCTAATGGTGGGTCCATGAAATGTGCAAGGGGTTTTGAAAATGTGCATCTCCAAATTGGTGACTACCACCTCAAATATTATATGTTTTCTATCGACATGGGTGGTTGTGACATTGTGTTGGGTGCAGAATGGCTAAGTACTTTGGGTCCCATTCTCATGGATTTTAAGGAATTGACCATGTAATTCGACCATGAGGGCCAACAATCTAAGTTCCAAGGCATCACTGTTGGTTCCATAGAGATCATTAGTTCCCATCGCATGGAAAAGATGCTCAAAAAATTTCATTCTAGAATTATTGCCCAATTCCATGCCATACAAGCAACTGAGACACCCTCTGTGCCGCAGGACCTCCAAGCCATCCTCTCTAAACATCAAGTGGGTTTTTCCACTCCCTAGGGACTCCCTCCTTCCCGTGGTGTTCATGATCATTCCATTCCCCTTGTCCCAGGAAACCTTCCTCCCAATATTCTTCCCTATCGTCACCCCTTTTCCCAAAAAAATGAAATTGAGAAAATGGTTCAAGAACTACTCAATGCAGGTGTTATCCTCCCTAGTATTATCCCCTACTCCTGTCCTATGGTCATGGTCCTTAAGACATAAGGTTCTTGGCGCATGTGTCCTAACTTCAATGCCCTCAACAAACTCACCATTAAAGAAAAATTTCCCATTCCTGTCATTGATAACCTCTTGGATGAATTAAGTGGTGCCCAGTTCTTTACTAAACTTGATCTTCGTTTTGGCTATCACCAGATATGTATGAAAGAGGTAGACATTCCTAAGACTGCCTTTAGAACCCATGAGGGCCACTATGAGTTTTTGTTCATGCCCTTTGGCTTATGTAATTCTCCCTCCACTATCTAGAGCCTCATGAATCATGTCTTCCATCCTTTTCTCCATCATTTTGTCTTAGTTTTCTTTGATGATATCCTCATATACAACAAAACCTAGGAAACCCATCTTGATCATGTGGATCGATTTCTCCATCTACTCTCCCAACACCAACTTTTCCTAAAACA
>JASDQU010883383.1:37495-51416 GCA_032191745.1 Picea mariana
GGCCACCTCAAATATATTATATAAGGCATCCACCCACTTGTATTATATGCATTATAATACAAATTTACTGTTTTCATACACTCCTCCACCCGTACAATATTTAATACTTTAAACCTTTCAAAAAAGACCATACCATAAATTATTTAAAGATCGTGACCTTTGTTTTATAAAAGACTTCATACCTTAAATTCACACCATGACCATGCCTTAAATTCCAAACAAAAAACCATGCGATTTTTTTTTAAGCCGTCGTCACACCTCCCGATGCACCTTCCCTGTGACATGCTTCAAATAGTCGTCGTACCTCCAAGTACAACAAGGCTGCGACGATGTATGGTGGTCATCGCCCCTCTCGATACAGCCAGGGTGTGACGTGCTCAGGAATTTTCGAAGAACGGAAGGTCAGCCTATAGGACGCCACACCTTCCAAGAGGAGGCCCCTGCGACAATGTGGAAATCGACGCACTGTACACAGGTTTCACTCCTGTGGCTCCTCCGAGAATTTGACGCCCTCGACACCCTCTCCTCCAACCAGCTCTGATACCACTTGTTAGGAATTACAAATGCGGAAAACACAATTCACCTATGATAATTAACAATCACACAGATAAGAAACACAGGGATTTCACGTGGTTCACCCAAACGTTGGGCTATGTCCACCAAGCATAGGCATCGATTGTCTTATTATTCAGATCATGGAGATTATAATAGACTAGCAAGTTCTCACTCTGTCTCTCTCTTTGCCTCTACGAGCTTACATGTATTTATATACAATTACAAGAAACTGATTATTAAATGCAATCCCTATCCGTATTCTAACTTGGTATATCTAGTTGCAACCAACACAGAATAATAGGATCCAAATCCATCCTTGGAGGAATTCGTTTTCACCAAATCCCAACACATAGCAGGAGAAATGATACCTTAGTTATGGTAGAAATTAGAAATATCCTCAATGAGTGGAAGCACATGTTCTTTGATCTTCTCTAGCTGCATATTAAGCTCTCGATTACCCTAGGTCATGAATTTTGGTGTATGTGAAATGCATAAAGTTGTAGACAGGTTCAAAATCTCTCCAAATTAGGCCCATGTAATTTGAATGCAGATGAAGAATTAATTACCTTGAGATGAAGAGGTATTGAAGAGAATCTTGTTGATGATAGAATTGAGAAGGACTAGGATATTGTTGTGGTTAGCAGACTTGAGAAGATTTGTTTTGGTGTGTCCTTTTCCATTGTTGTAGAAAGTGGAGGTGTTGATCTTGGATCCCTCCACATGATCCCATGCATATCCATTATCTGGAATGCCGAAAAAGGTCATGCACAAAACATAATATGAGGATTTTTTTTTTAAATCATCCATCGAGTCCTATATCTTTGAAAGCCAGTTTTTTTTTTGGGTAAATCCCCTCATACCCGCCACCCAAACAAATATCTCTTTTTCTTTTCATAAATATTATATCAAAAATTAGAAAGTACTTATTCTGTTTCTTTAAAAATATTTTAATATTTTTGTATTTTGTTTTTTTTAATTTTAATTTAAAATTGAAAATTTGTTTTTCTTTATTCATTATTTTTTCCATGTTTTTACACTTAAGAAGAAGTCTTGATTATTAAATATATTTTTTCCTTTGCTTAAATATTATATCCCCAAAATTAGAAATTATTTATTCTATTTCCTATTCACATTATTTTTTGATAAAATTTAATTTAAAATTAATTTTTTATTTCTCTGTATTTCACTTTTTTAATAAAATGCAATTTATAATAATAATAATAATTTGTTTTTAAGATCACAATCAAACTAAATATTAAATTAGTAAATAAAATCCCCTTTTTTATTTATATATTTTTTTGTGAATAAAAAGTGGATCCTTATATTAATTCCAACTGAAAGCTTACAAAGAAGACCTGCGACCTATCTGCTTACACAAAAATGCCAGAAATTGCGAGTTCTTCGGGACCAGATCGACGGTCCAGACTTTGCGGCTTGGGCAGACAGCTCCCTCCAGATTGACGGTCCAGATCTACTCGAGCTCCAACGGTCCAGATCTACTTGAGCTCCAACGGTCCAGATATGTTCTCGCTTTTCACGATTTTGCGACTTTGGAAAATAGTTGCCTTTAAGCTTCGGACTCCCGATAGCCGAGTTTCTGAAATTTTCTCGCATCAGATCAATGGGGTCAGATCGACGGTCCATATCTCCTCGAGCTTCAACGATCTGGATCTATATTCTCTTTTCACATTTTCGTGACTTTGGAAAATAGTTGCCTTCTTGCTTCGGACTCCCGATAATCGAGTTCCCGAAATTGTCGCGCGTTAGATCGGTGGGACCAAATCGACAGTCCATATCTCCTCTGGTGCCAACAGTCCATATCTAATCTCACTTTTCGCAATTACTCATTTTGCAATTTCGCATTTCGTGACTTTGGAGAATAGCTACCTTCATGCTTCGGACTCCTGATAGCCGAGTTCCCAAAATTTTCTTGCATCGGTTCCATGGGGCCAGATCAACGATCCAAATCTCCTTTAGCACCAACGGTCCAGATCCACTCTCGCTTTTTTCGACTTTGCAACTTTGGGAAATAACGTTCTTCGAGCTCCTGACTCTTGATATCCAAGGTCCCGAAATCGTCTGTCAACTGATGATCTTCTGCACTAACGCTCACTGTTTCCCTCTCTCCCGAGCTTCTGATCATTTCTGTCTTGGAAGAAATTCTAGGTAGACAAAGGTGGCACCCCATCCAGATTGGGGCCATCCAGCTGGGCAAGCTCCTCGCATTGGAGCCAGAGGGGTGAGCTTTGGGAATGCCTGGAATCGTGTAGAATGATGTGGTGCATTGAGTCAACCCCTGCATTGACTAGTTTGTCCACAACTTTGTTTGCACTTCGCCGAATATGTGAAGGGGTTAGAGTTAGAGAGGGTATGCAAAGTGCCTGGAAGTTGAAAAGAGGGCCAAGGAGGTGCCAACTGGGAGTGATTTTATCTGGATCTCTTCCATTTAGGATTTTTTTTGCCAAGTCTATTATGATTTTGGAGTCTCCTTCAATGATCAAACATGTGAGGTTTTGATCTAAAGCCATTTGCACTCCTCTGATAAGACCCCGAATTTCTATTGATTTGTTGGTGTTGCATCCTAGATTTTCTATGACGAGGCTTTGAATTTGGCCCAAGTTGTTCCTTATGACCACTCCATAGCCTGAGTGACCTGGATTGCCTTTTGATGCGCCATCAAAGTTGACCTTATGGAAGCCAGGCGGGGGAGGGAGCCACTTAGAGGGGCTGAGAGATTTTTAATTAGGGGGGGGCTGTTGGGGAGGGGTGGAGTGTGCAAACGAGAAGCCCCAAGAGTTGAGGATTGTGAGCTCAACTGGGTCAGTGGGGAAGTCTTCCTTGGTTCACAAATGTAGCTGAAGAGTTTCTTGGAGATGCAAGAGGATGGTATTCCAGAGGAGGGTGGGAGGAGAGGGCTGGGAATGAAAGATTCTTCTGTTCCTCTATTTCCATAGTTGCCAAACTATGAATCCTGGTAAGAGATGTCAGGTTCTGTTCAGGATAGGACTTCTAAAGAGACCAGAGCCCCAATCCTTGATGGTTCTTATGATGTCGTTTTGAACTCGTTTGGTTCTTCTCATGAGCTAAGTGGTCTGGTTCCAGATGTACTCACCAAGTGGATAGTTGTTTAGGAGGTGCTCCATGGTTTCTACCTGGAGATGACAGAGATGGCAGATCGAGGGGCCAATGAAACCTCATATTTGAAGATTATCCTAGGTTAAGATTTGTTTTGAAGTAGAAGCCATAGGAATGTAGAGATTTTGGGCCAGAGTTTTGATTTCCATACTGTTGTCCAGATGTTGTCCTTTTGAAGATTATGGAATTTCTCCTATAGAGTGTATCCTTCCTTGAGAGTGAAGCTTCCATGAGGTGTATATCCCCATCTAAGAATGTCTTGGTCTGTGCTTTTTCGGATTCTCCATTGGGATGTTGCTTGTTTCCAGTCCTGCAGGTCACAGTCCATTTCCACTTGGAGTTCATGATGGGTAGATTTCCAACTTCGCCAGGGAGAGTTGATGGGGGTATCTGTCCACAAATCTACCACTTTGAGAGTGGAAAGATATTGAATGTGATTTTTGTAGGATTGTATATTTTCTTCCAGTTGTAGGGGTGGCATTTTCTGCCAGGAATCCGTCCAGAATAGGGCATTTTGGCCATTGCAAACTTCCCAGAAAGCATGTTCCTGGATGAGTGGCCTATTTTTCCAGGACGCATTCCAGATTTTGGAGCCATGAATTTTATCTTGCATTCTTACAAGATGGATGTGACGTGTATTTCGGGAATATTTACATTTCCAGAGTTTTGCCTAGATCTCTGCTGGTGTTTTGAGCCATCTCCACTAAATTCTTGCTCCCATAGTGCAATTTAATTTTCCAGGGTTCGGGAGGCCCATACCACCTGAGCATTTGGGCTTGTAGACTTTGTCCCAATTGAATAGGGCCCATTTTTTGTTCGGGTTGTGTCCATGCCAGAGAAATTTTGTTTGCAGATTCCTTATTTTATTTATGACCAATTGGGGGGAAGCTAGGGCTGAGAAGAGGTAAGCTAGGATGGCTTGGAGAACTGACTTTAAAAGAACGATTATGGCTGGAAGGTTGAGGGAACAAAAGGTCTAGTTGCTAAGATGATTGGTAATGGAGAGTAGGAGAGAGTCCCAGGAGAGGTTTCTGGCTGCTGAGTCGGAAAGAGGGAGGACCAGGTAGCAAGAGGGAAAAGTGCAGACATGGACATTCAGAAGCTGAGAAAGGTGATGTTAGATTGCTTCAGGAGTGATGCAGAAACGACATGACCTGCATCTCGCGCTCCTTCTCACAAGATCGATCAATTAGTTCATGAGCTGAAGCGGCTCATTTGATTCCCACTGGAATCACTGCTGAAAACCTGATCCACAGGTCCTATTCCTTTGCCTCTCGGTCTTCTGTACTCTGACCGTTGCCCTTCTCTCAACAGAGAAAATATACTTTCAGGCATCGGGGTTTTCTAATCCCCGATGTCAAGAGTTCTCTGTACTCTCGAATCCCCGTTCTCTGATTTGCCGATTTCCTGATATGGCTCTTCTCACCTTAGCCCCCTCCTGGCTATGCCCTAGTCCATATGACCAGAACTCATAAGACCGTAGCCTTATCTTCTCTTGGGTTTTTGGGCTTCAAAATCCCGATGCGCTCTAACTTCAGTTAGCTCTTCGGGCTAGACTCGCGGTCCATGCGACCTCCCCTATACGACCACAGTCATACCTTTTATCGGGATTCAGGGTTTCGAAGGTTGAAGTGTATTGGATCTCTCGTCTTTTGGATCCTCGATACTCCGACTCCCGATGTGACGTCAGTAGCAACTCCTGTTTGCCTTTTGCATGATCAACGGTCGTGATCGCCTATGAAACCAATGGTCCCTGATCTCTCTCGGGACTTCGGGGTTTCAAATGTCGAAATGCATTTGCTCTCGGGACTGCTGATCTCTCGAATCCTGATTCTCCGCTATGCTAACGGTTCTTGATTTCTACCACCTGTCTCGATAGATGGACAACTCTGATTGTATCAGGGTTTTCACTATGGATTTCCCCGACCTCTTGTCCACGGGATTCACGATATCCCGAACTCCGATCCTCTGGTTTGGATTTTCTATCGGGACTTTTCCCGAATGCCTCGATCAATGCCATGCGTCCCCCCCAAGATGGATGGCTCAGATCGTTCCTTCCTGTGCGTTCGCCCTGACGCTCCCTGGGCATAAAATCTTCAACAGTCTAGATCTCCTTGGTTGATCCAATGGCTCCTCTGCTCCCTCCTGAGCTTGTGCACTTTCTTCCCAGACTTGGGGGAATTTCAAGCGGTCCAAAGGCCTCGACCTTCGTCTTCTTCCTCTCTACGAACTCTTCTACTTTGAGTTCGCCACACACATAAAAGCGTTAACTCCTCCTGAGCTTCTGCTCCTGAATCCTCAAAGGATTCTTTGACTTCTGCGCCTCTGCAGAGTCTTCACATGCACACGTAGGCGCTATTCGTCCTGAGCTTTCCTGTAGCTTCGACCTCCACAGAAACTCGGTTCTTCTTCCCTTTCTCCCACAGGTGGAGAATTTGACGACCTCTTGGCTGTCTTCTACTCAAACCTCCTGTTGAGTCCTTCGGTGTGTTCAGCAAGCCTGTGAAGATCCTTCAGTGGATTCTTCTTCTAAATTCCAGAACTCCAAGAGTTCTAATATCTCAATGCCCACCTGGCAGTGTATCTTCTCACAGAACTTCAACAATTATGTCCTCTGTGCACTCCTTGCACCTGCTCTATGCCCTCTTGGCAGAGCTCTCAGAATCCTCAGAGATTTTGGTTCTTCCTTAAGAACTCATAGCGGAGTTCCTTCCTTTGTGCANGCACTAGCTCAATGCCCACCTGGCATAGTTTCACAGAACTCCTCAGAGCTTCCGTCTGCAATTGTGTTCTTTCCCTACAACCTTGCCTCCAAGGTGGCCAGCAACCTTGAGGTCTTCCCTGAGTTGTTGATTTCAATTCCTGTGCCATAGCACGTCTTTGTCTGAATCCACAGAATTCAGAAGTGCTTCAGTGCATTGGTACTCAGAGACCACAGTACTCTGTCACGCCCTCATGGCATGAAACCTCAAAGACCTTCACCTGAAATCAGACACACTCCTCCAAATGAAAACCTACAGAATACATCTACAACATACATTCATATCATATAGAGAACACTCACATACATTCATTTAACACATAGTCATGCAAGAAAAACCGCTCTTTGTATTAAACATGGAAAATGCCTGTATTTACAAGGTGTTCCTGAGCACGACCTGTAACAAGGTCTTGGATCCTTCTTCTCTTATACTCTCTACTTGCAGATTCTCTCCTCTCCCTCTACTTACTACTAAAGAGATACAATAGATATTTTTTTTACATGAGGAGGCTCTTCGATCACTTCCCTCCAAATCTACCTACCCTATTCAATTCCATTGAATGGGTTGTCTAGTCCACTATCTGGATCTAGATCTCAGCCTTACAAACATTAAATGCCTATCTACTCTACGCCTGCATAAAGGCACGGCTTCACAGCTCAACATCTTAAACATTCAATTACATTCAATTTTAAATCAAAATGAGGACACGCCTGTCTTCAACTTTGAATGCGTGCGCTTGACGTGGCTGGTTGGCTGGTTGGCTGACGTGGAGAGATGATCCTGCATCATACTCCTCAGCTACAAAATTCATGAGCTCCTGCTCATGAGCTTCCCATATTGGCTGTTGAAATCCTCCTAGATCCCAAATCATCCTCTAGAGCTGCTCATCTGCTCCATCTTCCTGCTGCTGCTGCTTCTGCATTGTTGTTGCTTCCTTCTTGCTGCTCAACCTCTCCTTGCTGACAGCTTCTGCTGACCAGATCATCATCTTCCTGATCATGTCGATCACTTCATCCAGCTGCTCTAGTGTCTGGCCCTGTTCATGCAGTCTCCTCGGCTGCAAAGATTTTCGGCACATGAGTAGATCATCATGATATCCCATGTTTTCTTCATCAGCTTCCAACTTCACCTATTGGAAGTGCACGCCCTACACTTTCACCCTTCTCTCTAGGGTTTCAATTTTCTCATACAGATCAGCCAAACTAATGCTATCTGTTTCTTCTTCCTCTTTTTCTGCAAACTCCCATGTTGCAGTCTTTTCAGCTCCCTGGCTGAAAATATTGAGCCATTCCTCAGAATGCTCATCATCCTCTTCTGCTTGAGCAGCTTCAGGTATCTGCTCCAATTCTTCTGCGATAGTCTCAGCCAACTGTACCTCTGTTGTTGCTGCATCAACAACACAGATTTCTACCTCCTCCTGGGCAAGTGGTAGGAATATCTCAATTCTCCCAATCATTATATGGCTCCTCAAATCACCCTCTCGGATGGTGAAAGTTTTCAACTTGTCATCATCTTCATTCACATGGCTTGAAAAACCATATGAATCTTTATCCTCTGTCAGCTGCATCGGCTGATCCAAACTCACTTCTGAGTTCATGATACCCTTAGATGGTCTCGTCTACTCATCCCTGCCCATCTAGCAATATGAGATGCTTCTACTACCCTCCTGGCAGTCTTCGAGATCCCGCAACAACCTCATTTCATTGCCTAGCTGGCAATGTGAAATTCCCTGGCTGTCCTCCTGACAGTCTCTGAGATCCTACCGTGATCTCAATTCGTTGCCCACCTGGCAAACTGGAATTTCTTCTCTGCCCTCCTGGCAGTTCTTGTGATCCTCAACTGATCCCATTTCATTCTCTTCACCGAGAATTTTCCTAGTCTCTGGTTCACATACCTGAACCATCTCCTTAGGTCCGTCGAGGTTTTCAGCATACCTCAACCATCCTTTCAACAGTCTATGTTGTCTTCTAGCTGTCAACTACTGGACTGGCCATTTTGCTTTTGCCTTCCTCATGGGCCATTCATATACCCATCTCGACTTGTTATTCTGTTGCATCCGCAGTTCAAGCACTTCCATTCTTGCCCTGGTATCGACAAGTTCTTTTCCCCTCTCGGCTACGCTCATTAGCTCTGGGCTTTTCCTTCTAGTATATCTACGACCTTCAGTAGCCATGTTGCTGTCTCTGTTTGTCTCCCTGGAAAATCTGCTGCTGTTACTCTGCATCCCGAGTGTTTCCATCTTCATTCTATATTTCCCCTGACTATCTATGGATTGTTTCCTACCTACAAACAACCATTACAGAGTCCCCAGCACTCTGTCTTCCTTTACCTTCTCGCTTCACCTGAAATATACAAGTGAAGTCCCGCTCTGATACCACTTGATGTGTATCAGAGTGCTCTTTTATCTCCTTCTGCCTCCTCCTACCTGAAATATACAAGAAAGAATCAAAGCTCTGATACCACTTGATGCAGAAACGACACGACCTGCACCTCGCACTCCTGCTCATAGGATCGATCAATCAGTTTGTGAGCCGAAGCAGCTCATTTGATTCCCACTGGAATCACTGTTGAAAACCCGATCCACAGGTCCTGTTCCTTTGCCTCTCAGTCTTCTGTACTCTGACTGTTACCCTTCTCTCAACAAAGAAAATATACTTTCAGGCATCGGGGTTTTCTGATCCCCGATGTCAAGTGTTCTCTGTACTCTCGAATCCCCGATCTCCGATTTGTCGATTTCTTGATATGGCTCTTCTCACCTTAGCCCCCTCCTGGCTATGCCCTAGTCCATATGACCAGAACTCATAAGACCGCAGCCTTATCTTCTCTCGGGTTTTTGGGCTTCAAAATCCCAATGCGCTCTAACTTCAGTTAGCTCTCCGGGCTAGACTCGCGGTCCACGCAACCTCCCCTATACGACCGTAATCATACCTTTTATCGGGATTCAGGGTTTTGAAGGTTGAAGTGTATTGGATCTCTCATCTTCTGGATCCTTGATCCTCCGACTCCCGATGTGACGTCAGTAGCAACTCTTGTCCGCCTTTTGCACGATCAATGGTCATGATCGCCTATGAAACCAACGGTCCCTGATCTCTCTCGGGACTTCGAGGTTTCAAATGCCGAAATGCATTTGCTCTCGGGACTACCGATCTCTCAAATCCTGATTCTTCGCTATGTTAATGGTTCTTGATTTCTGCCACCTGTCCCGATAGATGGACAAATCTGATTGTATCGGGGTTTTCACTATGGATTTCCCCGACCTCTTGTCCACGGGATTCATGATATCCCGAACTCCGATCCTCTGGTTTGGATTTTCTATCGATACTTTTCTTGAAGGCCTCGATCACTACCACGCATCCCCCCCAAGATGGACGGCTCAGATCGTTCCTTCCTATGTGTTCGCCCTGACACTCCCTGGGCATGAAATCTTCTACTTTGAGTTTGCCTCACACATAAAAGCGTTAACTCCTCCTGATATTCTGTTCCTGAATCCTCAAAGGATTCTTTGACTTCTGCACCTCTGCAGAGTATTCACATGCACATGCAAGTGCTATTCATCCTAAGCTTTCTTGTAGCTTCGACCTCCATAGAAACTCGGTTCTTCTTCCCTTTCTCCCACAGGTGGAGAATTTGACGACCTCTTGGCTGTCTTCTACTTAAACAACCTCCTGCTGAGTCCTTCAAGGTGTTCAGCAAGCCTGTGAAGATGCTTCAGTGGATTCTTCTTCTAAATTCCAGAACTCCAAGAGTTCTCTTCGCTTGTGCCTGTCTGCACAATATCTCAATGCCCACCTGGTAGAGTATCTTCTCACAGAACTTCAACAGTTTTGTCCTCTGTGCACTCCTTGAACCTGCTCAATGCCCTCCTGACAGAGCTCTCAGAATCCTCAAAGATTCTGGTTCTTCCTTAAGAAATCACAGCGGAGTTCCTTCCTCTATGCACTCCTTGCACTGGCTTAATGCCCACCTAGCAGAGCTTCACAGAACCCCTCAGAGCTTCCGTCTGCAACTATGTTCTTTCCCCACGGCCTTGCCTCCAAGGTGTTCAACAACCTTTAGGTCTTCCCTGAGTTGTTGATTTCAATTCCTGTGCCACAACACGTCTTTGTCTGAATCCACAGAATTCAAAAGTGCTTCAGTGCACTGGTACTCAGAGACTACAATACTCTGTCATGCCCTCATGGCATGAAACCTCAAAGACCTTCACCTAAAATCAGACACACTCCTGCAAATGCAAACCTACAGCATACATCTACAACATACATTCATATCATATAGAGAACACTCACAGACATTCATTTAACACATAGTCATGTAGGAAAAACTGCTCTTTGTATTAAACATGGCAAATGCCTGTATTTACAAGGTGTTCTTGAGCACGGCCTGTAACAAGGTCTCGAATCCTTCTTCTCTTCTACTCTCTACTTGCAGATTCTCTCCTCTCCCTCTAATTACTACTAAAGAGATACAATAGATATTTTTTTTACATGAGGAGGCTCTTCGAGCACTTCCCTCCAAATCTACCTACCCTATTCAATTCCATTGAATGGGCTGTCTAGTCCGCTATCTGGATCTAGATCTCAGCCTTACAAACATTAAAGGCCTATCTACTCTACGCTTGCACAAAGGCACGGCTTCACAACTCAACATATTAAACATTCAATTACATTCAATTTTAAATCAAAATGAGGACATGCCTCTCTTCAACTTTGAATGCGTGCGCTTGACGTGGCTGGCTGGCTGGTTGGATGACGTGGAGAGATGCTCCTGCATCAAGGAGTATTAAAAAAGAAGAGTTGTGACTTGGCCAGGTTAAAGGTGGTGTCAGAGGCTTCGTTGAAATCAAGGAGGATGGAGCTTAGTTTATTTTCTTCTTGCACAGTGGGGGTGTTCATTAGCAGCGTGTCGTCAACAAATTGGCCGTGGGAGGCTGCCGGTTGTAATCCATGAAGAGGGAGGCCTTGGAGGGATCCATTTTGAATAGAAGCCTTGATATAGCGTCCTAGGCCTTCAACCATTATGAGAAAAAGGAAAGGGGAGAGAGGGTCTCCTTTCCTTATTCCTCTTGTGGGGGAGAAGGGTTGACAGGGGACTCCATTAACAAGGATTGAGAAAAATGTTGGGGAAATGAGGCTCATTATCCAAGAGATCCAATCCTTGTTGAAAACGAAAGCCAATAGGAGAGCTTTCATGTATTTCCAGCTTAATTTGTCAAAATCTTTTGAAAGGTCAAGTTTTAGAAGCATACTTGGAGTATGTGTTCTTTTGAGCGAGTGAATGATTTCATGGATAAGTATGACATTGTCCATGATTTTCCTTCCTTCTACATATCATGATTTCTCCTTGGAGATGATGAAGGGAAGTATTGGCTTGAGTCTTAGAGCTATGACCTTGGATATGATTTTGTAGATCACATTGAAAAGTGCTATGGGTCTGAAGTTCTTCGGATTTGTGACCCTTTCTTCATTGGGTATTAGGGTGAGGAAAGTGGCATTTAGTGTTGGAAGAATTTTACCTGAGCTGCGTGATTCCTCCACTAGCTGCCACACATCATCCCTTAACATTGGCCAACAAGAGTGGAAGAAGTTTGTCGTTAAACCATCTGGGCCTGGAGCTTTTCCTATGGGCAACTCTTGAATATCCTAATCCACTTCTGCTTGATTTATTGGTGTCACGAGAGCCTCGTTTTGTTCCTGGATGATTATAGTTGGAATATTTTGGGTCACCCTCTCTATTGTTGAGGTGCGGTCCACCTTGGGTTCTCAGAGAACATCTTTGTAGAAGTCTGTTAGCTCGTGCATTATTTCCTGATGAGTTAACAGGGTGTTGCCTTGTGAGTCATCCAACTTCATGATACGATTAATGAGGAGTCTATGGATCATGGAATGGTGGAAGAATTTGGTGTTTTTCTCTCCCTCGTTGAGCCATTGAACCCGAGATTTCTATCTTCACAGGATTTCTTCTTGTTTGTGTCTTTCTTCTAGTTTTATTTTGAGTTCATTCTCCTCATGCTGCTGAGTGAATGTGTATCTTGCTTGAATGATTTGTCCCTGAAGGTCCTCTATTTTTTGTTCCAGCAGTTTCCTTTCCTGGAAAATGTTCCCAAAGACTTCTTTGTTCCATTTGCGCACCTGTTGTTTAAAATGTTTGAGTTTTTGCTGGAAGCAATACATTTTTGTACCCATTTGTATTTCCGCAGTGCTCCACCAATGACGGGCTAGCTCTTGGAAGTCTGGATGGGAAGCCAAAAATTTTCAAATCTGAAGGGTTTAAGCTTGGGGGTGGAAATAGTTTCAACCCAAAGCTGAACCGACCAGTGGTCTGAGCCTGCCTTTGGGAGGATGTTGGAGTCTACTAGGGGGCCTTCGAAAAGGAGAGTTTCTGAAATGAGGAAGCGATCAAGCCTGCATGCTATTTGTTGGTGACCTGATCTTTTGTTGGTCCAAGTGTAAGTGCCATTGTTGTTCTCAATATCCTACCAATCTGAGGTTCTCTATGAGTTCCTGGAATTTTGTGCTATCCTACTTGAGGCGCTTTTTTCCCCCTTGCTTCTCCTCTAGCGTGAGAATCATGTTGAAGTCTCCCCCTATTATCCATTTTTTCCCCTCTGCTAAGGAACCTAGGTAGGCTAGGCTCTAAAGAAAGAGATCTTTGTCTTGGCTGTTCTGCGGTCCATAGGCATTTGTGATCATTCCCTCCTTGTCCGGACCAATGGCTCTGTAGTGCGCTGTGATGGTGCAAGGAGTGGAGAATCCTTGATCAAGGATGACTGTAGTAGGATTCCATAGGATGGCCAAGCCTCCTGTAGCCCCTTTTGAGTCTGTTTGATAAGATTCGTAGTTGCACCAACATATTTTTATGATATCTTCTACAGTTTTCCCTACACATTTTGTCTCTTGTATCAGGAATATATTAGGGTCTTCCATTTTGATGCAGTTTCAAAGAATCCTTTGTTTGGATCTTCCATTTAGACCTCTAATATTCCATGTGAGGATATTCATAGTTAACAATTTTGTGGGTGGGAAAAGGAGCTCTCTGAGAGCCTGTGAATCTATCTCGAGTTGATCATATAATTTCCCTCTTCCTTTATTAGTTGATGAGATGATTTTCTGCCCCGTCGCTTGTTTTATTTTGGGTGTTTTCTTGGATATTGGTGTAGGTCTGAGCTGATCCCCAACCTAGATGTAGCCCTTGCTAATGAGTCCAGAAATACTTTGTGAACTTTCCTTAGTTGGTCCTCTGGTAAGGTTTGGAGATCCTTCTTGTTGAGTGCTTCCTCTAACCTATTGAGGTCAATTTCCGCCAGGTCACATTCATCCATTTCCATGACTGTGTCTTCCTCTCTTTCTGGTTCTTTCCCTGAGACTGGGTGAGTACATGGAGCTGCTTGGTTTGCTGGGGTGTGATACTCTTGTGACGAATGATCTTCCTTGTGCTTGCTGGGATCTTTCCCCGCGGTTTTGTGGGGGTTT
>JASDQU010883386.1:19531-32998 GCA_032191745.1 Picea mariana
ATATACATCAACAATCCAATAATTTGTCTGTATAGAGTAGCATCAACCAACTCTGACAAAGTATCAACCAGGAGATTCAAATTTATTTACATGGGTGTGTTCATGGCTTTACAGTCCAACATGTCAAATCTCTTCAATATTTCAACAACATACTTCCCTTGGTTAAGGAAGATCTTCTATAGGCTCTGCCAAACTTCAAGACCTAATAAATAATGCATCAACCCTAGGTATTTCATCTCAAACTCTACAATGAGCTTCTTCTTGCAATCTGTGATGAGATTTTCTTGTCTTGTTAAGAATAAGGCATCCACATATAGTAGCAATATAACTATCTCATCATTCATAACCTTGAAGTAAATGTTAGAATCATCTTTACTCTTGGTAAATTTCAAGCTCATCAGAAAACTATCAATTCTGCCATACCAAGCTCTAGGAGCTTTCTTCAACCCGTATAGAGATTTCTTCAACCTGCATACATGAGTCTTTCTATCTTCAACTTCAAACCCTTGTGGTTGTTCTATATACACTTCTTCTTCAATAACACCATTTAAGAAGGTTGTTTTCACATACATATGGTGTAACTTCCACTTCATTTCGACTGCAACACTATGATGGTTCTGATAAAAGTGTATATGGTTATAGGAGCAAATGTTTCTTCATAGTCGATACCTTCCATCTAAGAAAATACACGAGCCACAAATCTTGCCTTATGTTTTTCAATACTTCTGTCTATTGTATGTTTTATATTGTATATCCATTTGAAAGATACCACATCTTTGTTCTTTGGTATGGGAACTACTTCCCATACATCATTCTTTATAATGAACTTGTATTATTTTGTCATGGCATCCATTCATTCTTTCTTCTAAATGGATTCTTCAAGGCAAGTAAGTTCCTTTTCTATAAGATCACACATCAAGGAAATATAGCTGGAGAATGGTTTAGGTTTCTTACTTTGTCTCATGGTTCCTTCTGGGGCACCATACTTCTATGCATCTTGAATAAGTTCTCTCTCCCAAGTTGAATTTCTCATGTGAGAGATCTTCATACGTGGAGGTTCTTGAGATTCTATAATATCATGATCTTCTGGAATCTCATCATCACGGGTAACTGTAACTTCCTTCACGGGTTTTGCAACTCTAGGAGCTACATGTTCTTCTTCATATACATCTTCAAGCTGGCATTTCCTTGAACTTTTGAGTGTTGCATCTTCATCAAAGGTTACATCTCTATTGATCTCAATATGATGGCAACCTAGTATGTAAATTTTGAAGGCCTTAGAGACCTCACAGTATCCAACAAATATTCCCTTCTTTACTGAAGGATCCAATTTAGTTCTCTTTTCTTTTGGAATGTGTACAAATACTGGACAACCAAATATTTTTAGATGGCTTACTTTTGGCTTCTTTCTAGTGAATATTTCTTTGGGAGTTTTGAATCCAAGTGCACTATGGGATAATTTGTTTTGGACATATACTATTGTTCTTACTGCTTCAGCCCATAAGTGCATTGGAAGATCTTGATCATGAAACATAGTCTTTACTACTTCCATAATCATTCTATTTTTTCTTTCTACTACACCATTTTGTTGAGGATTATAGGGAGTGGTGAGCTCCCTCTTAATCCTGGAATCTCTGCAAAAGCTTCCAAATTCATTTGAAGTGTACTCTCCTCCATTTTCTAACCTGTGTATCTCAATTTTCCTTTCAGAGAGGTTTTCTACTAAGGTTTTGAATTCCTTGAAATTTCCAAGTACTTTGTCTTTTGACTTCAAGAAATAAACCCAAGTCTTATGAGAGTAATCATCAATAAAAGATACATAGTATACATACCCACTTAGAGAGGTTGATGGCATTGGACTGCATACATCTTAGTGGACAAGTTCCAATATTCCTTTTGTTTTATTATTTCTCTTTGAAAAAGGATTATTTATGTTCTTTCCTTGTGAACATCCCTTCTATACACCTTCATGATCAACCTTTAATTCTGGTAACCTGTAACTACATTGCTTACATATGGTAAGACTTTCTAGTTGATGTGAGCTAGTCTTCTATGCCAAAGTTCACAAGGACTTTCAGTAGAGTGAGTCAAGGCTACATCTGAGTGACCTTTTAACTTGTATAAACCACCTTCTCTTGTTCCAATAACAATTGCATCTTATATAGTTTCTCCTTTAGGCCACATAAGAACTTCACCATCTATGAATGAAACCCTAAAACCTTTCTTATCTAGAGCTGATATAGAAAGTAAGTTCTTTGTCAAACATAGTATATACAGTACATCCTTCATCCTCATCAGAATTCTTGAATCAAGTTTGTAGGTGGATTCTCCCATTCCTTTGATAGGGTACTTTTAATCATCTCCAAGTGAAACTTTTCGGGGGAAGTCCTTTTCTGTAAGGCTAGAAAGAATGTCTTTCTGACATGTCATGTGCTTAGAGGCACCGCTATCTATGAGCCAAGTATCCTCTCCAAGTGTCATAGATCCTGAGAGGGATGAAAACAAAACATAATCTTCAATCTCTTCTTTATTCAACTTCTTAGGTGGCTCATCATCTTCAGCTACATGGGCATGATGTATTTTGTTATTTCTCTTCTTGTATTCTTCCCTTTTGGCGGGACAATTCTTAGCAATGTGTCCCATCTTATCACAATGATAACATTGATAAAAGGAGAAATCTTTTCCCTTTCTCTGACCCTTATGATATTTCTGGAATCTCTTTGGAGGGTGAGATTCTTTATGAAAGTGGGTCTTCTTTTAAAAATGAGACTTTTTCTTTCCTCCTTTACATTAGCATCTAGGGCTTGATCTTCATTTCTTAATAGGACAACTTCTCGGTTGGATACTCTTGCTTCTTCTTGAACACATTCTTCCCATAAACTATCAAATTGGATTTTCGCTTTTCTTGCACAAATAGTTTGAATGAAGGAATATCAAGGTCTTGTGAGACCATTAAGAGTTGTCATTATAAGTTCATCTTCATCTAAGTTGTCTCCAATTGCCTATAATTGTTCCTTGAATTGAGAAACCCTAGAAAAATAGTCTTGAACTGTTTCTCGTTTTTGCATCTTTGTATTCTTGATTTGGGTTCTCAAGTTCATCTTCCAATTGATGTTCTTTCCTTCATACATTTTGGTTAGGGCATCAAACATATATTTTCGAGTATTCTTAGAAGATACTTGAGGGATCAAGTGGTCTTTAATGTAATCTGAAATTATTGTCTTAGCCCTAGAATCATATCCTTCTTGCACTTCTCTTTGGCTTCATCTTCTTCGAGTTCCAGTACATTTTCTTTTATTAATTTTGCAAGGTCATTCTCTTCAAGAATGAGTCCAATTATGTACTTCCAAGCATGGAAATTTTCCACACCTTCTAACTTGTCAACAAGCTTGGTGCTTGCAGACATCTTGACTTGGAGCTAGGAATATGATCAGAAAATGGAAGTGTTTCAAAAATGAATCTGAACTTACCAGGAGATGCGCTCGGCTGAGGTGAGTTGGCTGGAACTGACTATTTCAGAAAATTCCAAGTTTTACCCCTTGAAACTTGACCTGTGCAAATATGGACTGGGACTTCTTGTACCGGTTCTGGTTTCCTGGTTTTCTAGTTTTTTGGTACCAGCTAAAACTAGGGTTTGACTTTTTGGAGAATCTAGCCACTGGAAAAGTTCTCTCAAGCTACTAAAAGATGCTCTAGGGAAAGGCGCACTTCCCAAGATATATTTTGGTCAAAATTTTCTCTTCAGTAAAAAACCCTAATTTCCTTGTATGTCAACAATGACAATTTTAGATACCTAGTGAAAGGTGTTATATTCAATCAAGCTCTGATACCATGTTTAGTTTAGTGTTGTTATTAGATTAATTCCAAATTACATGAACATTCAATGCATTTATGTTCTAATACTTTTGCGACCATTGTTGTGATGAGATAGTTCTTTCGGATTCATCGCATTGGTTTCTTCATATTCGACGTTTCGGACCAAACCAATGTGGTCCATCATCAGGAAAAGTATTATGAGAAATGAACATTCAATGCATTTCCAAATTACATGAACATTCAATGCATTTCCAAAACAACAGCATAAAGAGGATCACTGAAATAAACACAATCACAAGCTACGCAACATTTTATCCTGGGAAACCCTCATGGGGGAGAAAACCCAGCAAAAACTTTCTCAATAATATATTGTCAATACAATGCCAAGACTAAGAAGAAAACACCAAGAATAAATCAAGACTGAGCATGTGTCTCTCTTCTCCTTCCTCCTGCAACTGCAACTGCCTTCAAGATATGTGCACTAGATGAATGAGTGTGAGTGTGTATAAGTGAGGCACCATTGTCAGATTTAAATACTAGCTGAGGAGGCGCTAGGGTTATGTCTCTTCACTTAGTAGGGCTGACTTCTTCTAGGAGTAGTTAAAACCACTTTATAAACACTAGGGGGCGACTTTACAAATACCATCATATAAATATGGTTTGACCAATCCAAAAAAGGGGATTTGGTCTTATTCAAGACCCAACGTGATCAATCCACAAAAGGGGATTTTATCTACAATATAATAACTCAAATATAGTTAGAATATTCTTTGAAGTTACAATATTTCAACACGCACCCCCTAAAGGCTTGCTCTCTTGTCTCTTGGATGAATTTTGTATGGTAAACTAGGGTTTGATATCTCATTTCTTGGATTAGGTAAAGAAAAATATGCACATGCTATTTATTTCTTACTTATTTTGATTATTGTTGGTGGAAACCTTGGGGAGGAGTATGTTGGATACACCCTACATCATTGCTTCATCTTATTGTTAAGGTTACAAGTCTTTCTTGAGCAAGGGTTTCTAGGAGGAATACAAGTGTGTATACCCTCCTAGATTTACCCTAATTTGGTTGGCATACCCTAGGGAGTAAGAGGATTTACACCCATAGGGTTGTTGTTGATCTAAATTGTGCTTTAAAGACCCCATTTACCCAATTTTAAAGGCACTCATCTGAATATTTTTGCATTGGAGAAATAAAATAATGCATTGGAAAACATGAATTTTTGACATATTAACTTTTTGCAATCTAGGTTTTGTTGTTCCTTTCACACCTCTAAGCCACTAGGGTGTCCCCTATAAAGGGGTATTGCTTGTTGTTGTTAAAAACATTTATCATCAGCCATTTTGGATGTAGAAACCCTATTCTAACTTATTTAATAGCTCTTAAATCAACCACTGAAAGTTGCTTAAAGTTTGCACAAATAAACTATTAGGCCTAGTGCACTTTTTGGTAGACTTTGGGGTAGTTTTAGTGGTTGATATTATTGCTGTAATAAATTGTTTAAAACAAAGCCATAAGGCTGATTTATATTGCTGCAGAAAGTGTTTACAACAACCTTACCTTTTATGCTAGTATTTTGGTCTTTGAATCTTGAGTTTCACTAATGTTTAGCTAGTTTATCTCTTACATATTTTACTTGATTTATAGCACTTGTTTAGCAGCTTATTGTGCCATTTCATTGCTAATATATATTGTTACTAACAAATTCTATTATGTAAAACAATTTTAACTTGCTTGTCCAATTGATATATCACAATGTATACTTGGTTTTCCTTGTGTCTCGGGTATGTATTATCTCTTGGCAGGTTACTCAAGGCTTTGGAAACCTCAAACAACCCTCAAGACTCATTACCAAGTTCCATTTTCCATATAGAAACTTGAAATTTAAGGGAATTCGTTCATACATCACATTTTCCATCTCAATCCTCCCCTAGGGTCTCCGGGATTCCTCCTTTGAGGTGACTACCTCACCTCTAAAGTGACAGGAACTTCTGCCTAAGGTGACAATGGGTAGGTGCGCTCTAAGTTGTTGTCAATTGGTGGTTGGGTCGAGCTTTTCCCAACCTACAACTTGTGTGATAACATGGAGAATTAAGTCATTCTTCTTGGACATCCGAAGACTGTGCTTCAACAAGTTTTGATGAGTGTAAGCCAAATCCTAACCTAAGTATACTCATTTAGCAACTTCAATATGGGAAGAAGCCCTTTTCCCTATGCAAATTTTGAATACTCTATGCTTGTAAGGTGAAGCAAGCAAATACATTTTAGATTCACTCTGGCAACTCCACACTCACATGTTTGGTATGAGGAACCATCTCTTATTTTTACACTTCACATCAAGTTGTATGATAAGTGAAGAAATATGGATCCATGGGAGTTTCATGAAATGTATAAGGCTATTTATGTTCATAGTATTCCTAGATACCCAAATCACTTTTCTTCATATTGGTGGGATGATTATCCAAAATTTGATGATGATCCATCTTCGACCATTACTCATGTTGTAAAATTCTTAAAATATATCTCAGAAATAAATATGATACATGAAGATGTGCTGATGAGATTTTTTACTCTTACTCTAAAAGCAAGACAAAAAGATTGGGTCCAATATTATTACAAACCAAAGAGTATATCTTCTATCATAGTTTTCATTGAATAATTTCTCAAGCATCAGGGCCAATATTTTAGAGGTACGAAGATACTTTCAAGGACCTGATGAAAACCCTATAAGAATAAGATATTCTTAACCCCGTTGAAGATGATGAAGACTTCATTAAAGAACAAGAGCATGAAGAATAAGTTGATGAGGAAATTCATAAAGCACATGAAGGGCATTTTGATGAAGATTGCATTGAAGATCATGAGTTTGTGAATGAAGAGTTGCATCATTCCATGCATGGAAATTTTGATGAAGACTTTGAAGATAAAGAACCTCAGGGCATCGTTGAAAAACTAGAACTTGAAGAAGGGATTCATGAAATAAGTTATCAAGCTTTTGAAGAAGAGCAAGATCCACATCGTGAATCCATTGAAGAAGAAGACCTTAATGAAGCATATCATGTTGAATATCAACTCCACAAAGAAGGCCCTATTGAATAGATCACTCATGCTCATGAAGACAATACATTGATATTTTCCCCTCCATTTAATGAAGATGAGGAATCCAATCTTCCATCTCTCCTTCACATGAAAACAAGGGTATGGTAAATTGTACTTTTTTTCAAGATTTTGGTTCTTATAATGCAACCTTTGATGATTTGGAAAGTCAATCATTTTTAGAGAAACCCTTGAATTTGGTAAATGTCTCATTTGGTGAACAACACAATGATCATGAGATTGAAAATATTTATGACCTTCTTCACTTTGAAAGGAATAAATGGGATACATGTTGTTTCTATTTTGATGGGGATCCCTTTTATGATATTGACAATGACTCTAGAGTTAAGAGTGCAGAGTTGTTGCCTTTGGAAAAACCATAAATATAGATAAATGATGTATATTTTTGGCAACATGAAGAGGATATGTTCATAGAATCGTTTCGACCACCTAGGGCTCATTTATTTCATCCTTTTCATGACAATTTCTAGCCATATTATATGGGGTATGATACATTTTCTTTTGAGGACTTGAAGCTATTTTATGAAGAAATTTTTTAGACACCCCTATGCTCAAATTTTGGTGAACATTCATTTTACAAATCTACATTACAGCACTCTTGTAGGGCTATGATTCACACAGGGCAGCAAGTATTTCATAGCATAAATTTCTAGCCATATTTTTCTTCATCTTGTCCTCAATATGTGATTGGAAATACTAATGGAAATTATGTTTTTGATGTTGAGATATCTATGGGGAATTATTTTTTTTCAACTTATGGTTTGCTGTAAGGATTACCACCCACACATAGAAGATCAACAAGCCCTAAGTTGAGAGAAATTGTTTTTTCAAGATATGAATTTACACCCCATTTTTCATCCCCATATTTGTCAAGCAACCATGAGGTAGTTCTCAGATCTCTTATGATTCCATCTCAAGCTTTGGGGAGTGAATTTATGTAATAAATCCAAGGTTACCATCTTTTGAAGTACATGGATCAACCTTACAAGATGAAAGGGTTGCATTATGAAGGCCTTGCTTGGAAAAAGGATGAACCATCATTGATATATTGCAGCCCTATTAAAAGATGGATAGAGCAAGTGTATGGATGCACATCTCGACACGATTTTGTTCCCCTTGCCCGCCCTCATCAGTTGGGGTCATGTTGTGTGATTATTTTACACATCCTGATTGTGTTGTGTCATTTAATTACTTTCATTTGTTGGTTGATCATATGCAATTATAATTAGTTGAAATTTTTCTTTACTCTATATTTTTTTCCTAGATAAAATAAAAATAAAAAACGTATCTTCTATTTGAGTAAAATGGCAGGTACAATCCTTAGGTGGACATATGCATTACAAAAAGAGCATCATAAAACTTTCTCAACTAGAAACTATATCTAGACCAAGAGCTTACATGAATCCAAACTCAAAGGAGTTACATAGCCATATAGTTAAAATGTTCCAAAAGTGTTATACAATGATACAATGCATAGAAAGTGACCAACAAGATGCAAAATAACAAAGGAATTACAAATCAAAGAGGACATCCTCTCTGATTGTAAGAATCCCTCCATTGGAGAATTCTTCAAGAACAAAGTGATTTTCAACCAATAATTGTAGCATCATTAGATACAACATGAGTCGAAGAATTATGTTCCCTGAGAACATGAGTGAAGTGGAGATGAGTTAACATGGYAGTAATAACATGTAGTTRTTGTGCAATATGTTGGGGGCCCAAACTTGTGACTTGAACATMTTCCTTCATCCATTCAATAACTATCTTCRAGTCCCCAAATATATGAAGCACGTGCACATCCATGTCCATGGATACCTTTAATCATGCAAATAAATCTTTGAACTCTCCCAATTTATTGGTACCCGTCCTAAATTKCCTTTCCCATTAACAAAGTGAATATCTRAGAAATAAAGAATAAATCTAGCACCACAATTTATGCYTGGCCCCTGATAGGCACCATAAAAAAAAAACCCAAGAAACAATTTTGYTGATCCCAAATTCTCAAACCAAACAAGTTTGTTTAGCTTTTGATCRGGCTTATAGCAAGTGAGAAGATCCAATGCTTGTTKCAAAATTCCAATCCTAGGKAAACACTTATATTCAAAAATATTGGCATTGTGATCTAGCCAAAACCCCCATACTACCAGAATCAGAAGCACCCTTAGGGCCTTCAAGGATGGATGTGAAAAATACTCCTGAAAGTAGTCAAAAAGCTAATATTTACCTCATAAATGATCGAAGCCCAACTGTCGGTCAATTTCCAACCAGACTTGTTGGGAAAAGTAACAGCCCAAAAATAAATGAAGATTAATTTCATCATGCATTTTACAAAGATAACAAAGTCCCAATCCTTTCTTATTGTGAAACTGTAACTTATCCCAAGTCAATACTTTTCCTTTCAATGCTAACCAGAAGAACAAAGTACCTTTCAAAGGGACCCTTATTTTCCATAGTTTTTTGTACCACCAGAGGTTTGGATGTTCTCCCAATTCCTGTAGAGCCTAGTATCCTATTTTTTCCAAGCACACACCCTGAACATTGTTGAAAGTATAGACTAGTTCATCTTTGAGATATGATATGCGTACACGGGCCTTGTGCATTTCAAACATATATCGAGACCAATGATTATGCCACATGCCATTGATGTGTAGAGATATGTAGCAAAGATCCAACTTTGATACCATATATTTGAACTAACAACATCTCCAAATCTATTAAGAGTACAAAACCCAAGCTTCTAGAGCTCTAAGACAAGATCCTCCGGAAGAAAAATACTATCTCCACAACCTGATATAGAATCCTTCCCAATTCTTACTAGTGAACCTGAACCGACCTTCCATGCTAGAAAATTCCCTATAATATAAAATGTAAGGGTGCGAGCTCGCCATTGATTGGAAACATTGACAATACTTTTCTACCTTTGACATAACCAATCTAGAATAGTTCCAGGATAAATATATTTGTCTACCAATATGCACCTCCAAAGAATATATCTGGTCAAGAAGACCCATAGAGATTTTGCAACTAAACCCTTACCAAAAATCCAAATATATTTTAAAACCTATCCTCTAAGATTCTTGGGCTTCGAAAGACTTTTCTGGTTTAGCAAATGAGACCCCATATACTTTTCACTTCCCTTCCAAAGAAAGTTGTAACATAATTTTTGGATGTGGTTTATAATTCCTTTCAGAATGAGAGATAATAAGTGTCAATACACCAATATAAATTCTATCATTTATTTGATTAGGACCAATCTGTTAAGTTTTGAGCTATTATTAGGTTTCTTTTCAATTTACTAGATAACAATAGCATAGGTAGGATCACTAAGAGAAACACAATAACAAGATACCCAACATTTATCCTAGGAAACCCTCATGGGGAAGAAAACCCAGCAAAAAATTTCTTAATATAGATAGCCAATACAATGCCAAGACAATAAACCAAAACACAAGAGAATATCCAACACTGACAAATGTTCCTCTATCTTCCTTCTTCTCCCAACTGCAACTACCAAACTTGCACATTTGATGAGCGAATGAGTGAGTGAGATAATGAGGCTCTAGCCTCCTTTATTTATACTAGTTGGTAGGTGCTGGAAAGGTGTCTCTTCACTAGGCAGGGCCAGCTTGTCTTCTTAGTGGTTAAAACCACTTTAATTAGGCATGGGGGGCGACTTCTTAATTTGCATAATACAATTAGGGTTTGACCAATTCGCAAAAGGGGATTTGGTCAATTACAATGCCCGACATGATCAATCCATAAAAGGGGATTGATCTAATGAATAATGACTCAATAATAAATATAATACTCGTTGCAGTTACAATATTTCAACAATCCCTTTTAACAAGAAGGGTATTCTACAACATTATCAGGAGAGAGAGAGGGAAACAACATCAACAACATCTGGAACACTGACTGGAATATCTATAAATCATCATAATTTTTTCTCACCGTCAATATCATCATCCACAACAAGGAGCTAGAATGACATCATCATCATCTGCATCAACATGGATTAGTATAACACTAATACATCATCATCATTAATAACAACACAAGGATGATACGACATCAACAACAACAACATCACAACATGAAGGTTGGAGCATCATAAACATCAACATTAAGCTGGAAATATTTAGCACGAAGTTGGCATCTCATCAACATCAACACGAATCTGGAAATCTTCAGCACGAAGCTAGCATCTCAACAACATCATCACGAAGATGGAAATATTCGGCACAAGGATGGCATCACAACAACATCAACACAAAGCTGGAAATATTCAGCACAAGGCTGGCATCACAACAACATTAGCATGAGGCTGGAAATCTTCAGCACAAGGCTGGCATCACAACAACATCAACACAAAGATGAAAATCTTCAGCACGAAGCTGGAAATCTTCAACACAAGGTTGGCATCAAAACTACTCCCCCTTTCGAGGGAGGTTCTTTTGAACTACACCAGTCTTGTCTCGAAAGTTCTCAAACTTTACACGAGAAAGAGGATTGGTCAACACATCTGCAACATGTTCATTAGTGCCAACACAATGGAGATTTATGGCTCCTCTCTGCACCATATCACGAATCTAGTGATATCGGATTTCTATGTGTTTTGACTTGTCATGGAACACAAGGTTCTTTTTCATTTTTATGCAACTTTGGTTATCATATAGAATCATGGTTGTTTCTATCTCCAGATCAAATAGACCTGTCAACAACTTTCAAAGCCATATATGGCTTCACAACTAGCGAAACATGCAACAATGTATTTTGCTTCTACCGTGCTGAGAGCAATGCTTGATTGCTTCCTACTCTACCATGAGATCATTGTTGACCCCATACTAAAACAACATCCTGAGGTTCTCTTTCTATCAGAGACACTTCCAGCCCAATCTAAATCAGTATAATC
The DNA here is from genome assembly GCA_032191745.1 of Picea mariana. NCBI lineage: Eukaryota > Viridiplantae > Streptophyta > Pinopsida > Pinales > Pinaceae > Picea > Picea mariana. The sequence continues at coordinate 31,381 of JASDQU010883386.1, forward strand.
ACTCAGTTTGAAGTCATGATCTCCATTATAACTGAGACCAAAATCCAACGTACCCTTAAGGTATCTCATCACATGTTTTGTAGCAACAAGGTGAACATGTATGGGTTCTACTAGAAATTGACTCAAGATGTTCATAACAAAACATATATCTAGCTTTGTGTTCATCAGATACATCAATGATCTAATGATTTGTCTGTACAACGTAGCATCAACCAACTCTGACGAAGTATCAACCGAGAGCTTCGACTTTGTTTCCATGGGTGTATTCATGGAATTACACTCCAACATATCAAAATTATTTAGTATTTCAACTGCATACTTCCCTTGGTTAAGGAATATCTTCTATGGGCTCTGTCAGACTTCAAGACCTAAGAAATAGTGCATTAGGCCAAGGACTTTCATCTCAAATTCTACAACTAGCTTCTTCTTACAATCAGTGATGATATTCTCTTCTCCGGTTAGAAATAATTCATCCAAGTACAACATTAATATAACAGGCTCATCATTCATAACCTTGAAGTAAAGGTTAGAGTCATATTTACTCTTGGTAAAACCTAAGCTCATAAGGAAACTGTCAATTCTTTCATACCAAGCTCTAGGAGCTTGTTTAAATTCGTACAACGCCTTCTTCAATCTGAAGACATGTTTTTTTCTATCTTCGACCTCAAACCCTTGAGGCTGTTCTATATACACTTCCTCTTCAATGACACCATTTAAGACAGATGTTTTCACCTCCATCTGGTGTAACTTCCATTTCATCTTAGCTGCAAGGGCTATGATGGTTCTGATTGAAGTGTATCTGGCCACAGGAGCAGACGTCTCTTCATAATCAATGCCTTCCTTTTGAGAAACACCATGAGCTACAAATCTTGCTTTATGTTTCTCAATACTTACATCAACAACATGTTTTATCTTGTATAGCCATTTGGAAGATACCACATCCTTGCTCTTCAATCTGGGAACTATTTCCCATACATTATTCTTTATAATGGATTGGGATTCTTTTGTTATGGCATCTGCCCATTCTTTCTTCTGAATGGATTCTTCAAATCAAGTATATTCCCTCTCTAAGAGATCACACATCAAAGCCATATAACTGGAGAATGGCTTGGGTTTCTTGACTTGTCTCATGGTTCCTTCGAGGGCACCGTACTTCTCTCCATCTTGAATAAGTTCCCTTGCCCAAGTTGGCTTTCTCTTGTGGGAGATCATCATCTAGAGAGGTTCTTGAGATTCTATTATGTCATGATCTTTTGGAATATCCTCATCAAGGGAAGTTATGACTTCTCTCACTGGTTCTGCAACTCCGGGAGCCATAGGTTCTTTTTCATGTACTTCTTCAAGCTGGCATCTTCTTGATTTTTTGAGTGCGACATATTCATCAAAGGTTGCATCTCTGATGATCTCAATATGATGGTAACCTAGTATATAAATTTTGAAGGCCTTGGAGACCTCATAGTATCCAACAGATATTCCCTTCTTTCCTGAAGGGTCTTCTCTTCTCTTTCGGAATGTGTACAAATATTGGATAGCCAAATATCTTGAGATGGCTTACTTCTGGTTTCTTTCCGGAGAACATCTCTTCGGGAGTTTTGAACCCAAGTGCACTATGGGATAA
>JASDQU010883386.1:38541-54689 GCA_032191745.1 Picea mariana
TTTAGCTTTTGATCAGGCTTATAGCAAGTGAGAAGATCCAATGCTTGTTTCAAAATTCCAATCCTAGGTAAACACTTATATTCAAAAATATTGGCATTGTGATCTAGCCAAAACCCCCATACTACCAGAATCAGAAGCACCCTTAGGGCCTTCAAGGATGGATGTGAAAAATACTTCTGAAAGCAGTCAAAAAGCTAATCTTTACCTCATAAATGATCGAAGCCCAACTGTCGGTCAATTTCCAACCAGACTTGTTGGGAAAAGTAACAACCCAAAAATAAATGAAGATTAATTTCATCATGCATTTTACAAACATAACAAAGTCCCAGTCCTTTCTTATTGTGAAACTGTAACTTATCTCAAGTCAATACTTTTCCTTTCAATGCTAACCAGAAGAACAAAGTACCTTTCAAAGGGACCCTTATTTTCCATAGTTTTTTGTACCACCAGAGGTTTGGATGCCCTCCCAATTCCTGTAGAGCCTAATATCCTATTTTTTCCAAGCACACACCCCGAACATTGTTGAAAGTCTAGACTAGTTCATCTTTGAGATATGATATGCGTACACGGGCCTTGTGCATTTCAAACATATATCGAGACCAATGATTATGCCACATGCCATTGATGTGTAGAGATATGTAGCAAAGATCCAACTTTGATACCATATATTTGAACTARCAACATCTCCAAATCTATTAAGAGTACAAAACCCAAGCTTCTAGAGCTCTAAGACAAGATCCTCCGGAAGAAAAATACTATCTCCACAACCTGATATAGAATCCTTCCCAATTCTTACTAGTGAACCTGAACCGACCTTCCACGCTAGAAAATTCCCTATAATATAAAATGTAAGGGTGAGAGCTCGCCATTGATTGGAAACATTGACAATACCTTTCTACCTTTGACATAGCCAATATAGAATAGTTCCAGGAGAAATATATTTGTCTACCAATATGCACCTCCAAAGAATATATCTGGTCAAGAAGACCCATAGAGATTTTGCAGCTAAAGCCTTACCAAAAATCCAAATATATTTTAAAACCTATCCTCTAAGATTCTTGGGCTTCGAAAGACTTTTCTGGTTTTCCAAATGAGACCCCATATACTTTTCACTTCCCTTCCAAAGAAAGTCATAACATAATTTTTGGATGTGGTTTATAATTCCTTTCAGAATGAGAGATAATAAGTGTCAATACACCAATATAAATTCTATCATTTATTTGATTAGGACCAATCTGTTAAGTTTTGAGCTATTATTAGGTTTCTTTTCAATTTACTAGATAACAATAGCATAGGTAGGATCACTAAGAAAAACACAATAACAAGATACCCAACATTTATCCTAGGAAACCCTCATGGGGAAGAAAACCCAGCAAAAACTTTCTTAATATAGATAACCAATACAATGCCAAGACAATAAACCAAAACACAAGAGAATATCCAACACTGACAAATGTGCCTCTATCTTCCTTCTTCTCCCAACTGCAACTACCAAACTTGCACATTTGATGAGCGAATGAGTGAGTGAGATAATGAGGTGCTAGCCTCCTTTATTTATACTAGTTGGTAGGTGCTGGAAAGGTGTCTCTTCACTGGGCAGGGCCGACTTGTCTTCTTAGTGGTTAAAACCACTTTAATTAGGCATGGGGGCCGACTTCTTAATTTTCATAATACAATTAGGGTTTGACCAATTCACAAAAGGGGATTTGGTCAATTACAATGCCCGACATGATCAATCCACAAAAGGGGATTGATCTAATGAATAATGACTCAATAATAAATAGAATACTCGTTGCAGTTACAATATTTCAACAATCCCCCTTAACAAGAAGGGTATTCTACAACATCATCAGGAGAGAGAGAGGGAAACAACATCAACAACATCTGGAACACTGACTGGAATATCTATAAATCATCAGAAGTTTTTCTCACCATCAATATCATCATCCACAACAAGGAGCTAGAATGACATCATCATCATCTGCATCAAGATGGATTAGTATAACACTAATACATCATCATCATTAATAACAACACAAGGATGATACGACATCAACAACAACAACATCACAACATGAAGGTTGGAGCATCATAAACATCAACATTAAGCTGGAAATATTTAGCACGAAGTTGGCATCTCATCAACATCAGCACGAAGCTGGCATCTCAACAACATCATCATGAAGCTAGAAATATTCGGCACAAGGATGGCAGCACAACAACATCAACACAAAGCTGGAAATCTTCAGCACAAGGATGGCATCACAACAACATTAGCATGAAGCTGGAAATCTTCAGCACAAGGCTGGAATCACAACAACATCAACACAAAGATGGAAATCTTCAGCACGAAGTTGGAAATCTTCAACACAAGGTTGGCATCAACACTACTCCTTCTTTCGAGGGAGGTTCTTTCAAACTACACCAAGCTTGTCTCGAAAGTGCTCAAACTTTACACAAGAAAGAGGATTGGTCAACACATCTGCAACATGTTCATTAGTGCCAACACAATGGAGATTTATGGCTCCTCTCTGCACCATATCACGAATCTAGTGATATCGGATTTCTATGTGTTTTGACTTGTCATGGAACACAAGGTTCTTTGTCATTTTTATGCAACTTTGGTTATCATATAGAATCACGGTTGTTTCTATCTCCAGATCAAATAGACCTATCAACAACTTTCGAAGCCATATGGCTTCACAACTGGCGAAACATGCAACAATGTATTTTTCTTCTACCGTGCTGAGAGCAATGCTTGATTGCTTCCTACTCTACCATGAGATCATTGTTGACCCCATACTAAAACAACATCCCGAGGTGCTCTTTCTATCAGAGACACTTCCAGCCCAATCTAAATCAGTATAACCACTCAGTTTGAAGTCATGATCTCCATTATAACTAAGACCAAAATCCAACGTACCCTTAAGGTATCTCATCACATGTTTTGTAGAAACAAGGTGAACATGTATGGGTTCTACTAAAAATTGACTCAAGATGTTCATAACAAAACATATATCTAGCTTTGTGTTCATCAGATACATCAACGATCTAATGATTTGTCTGTACAACGTAGCATCAACCAACTCTGACGAAGTATCAACCGGGAGCTTCGACCTTGTTTCCATGGGTGTATTCATGGACTTACACTCCAACATATCAAAATTATTTAGTATTTCAACTGCATACTTCCCTTGGTTAAGGAATATCTTCTATGGGCTCTGTCGGACTTCAAGACCTAAGAAATAGTGCATTAGGCCAAGGACTTTCATCTCAAATTCTACAACTAGCTTCTTCTTACAATCAGTGATGATATTCTCTTCTCCAGTTAGAAATAATTCATCCACGTACAACATTAATATAACAGGATCATCATTCATAACCTTGAAGTAAAGGTTAGAGTCATATTTACTCTTGGTAAAACCTAAGCTCATAAGGAAACTGTCAATTCTTTCATACCAAGCTCTAGGAGCTTGTTTCAATTCGTACAACGCCTTCTTCAATCTGAAGACATGTTTTTTTTCTATATTCAACCTCAAACCCTTGAGGTTGTTCTATATACACTTCCTCTTCAATGACACCATTTAAGACAGATGTTTTCACGTCCATCTAGTGTAACTTCCATTTCATCTTAGTTGCAAGGGCTATGATGGTTCTGATTGAAGTGTATCTAGCCACAGGAGCAGACGTCTCTTCATAATCAATGCCTTCCTTTTGAGAAACACCATGAGCTACAAATCTTGCTTTATGTTTCTCAATACTTCCATCAACAACATGTTTTATCTTGTATAGCCATTTGGAAGATACCACATCATTGCTCTTCAATCTAGGAACTATTTCCCATACATTATTCTTTATAATGGATTGGGATTCTTTTGTTATGGCATCTGCCCATTCTTTCTTCTGAATGGATTCTTCAAAGCAAGTATATTCCCTCTCTAAGAGATCACACATCAAAGCCATATAACTGGAGAATGGCTTGGGTTTCTTGACTTGTCTCATGGTTCCTTCGGGGGCACCATACTTCTCTCCATCTTGAATAAGTTCGCTTGCCCAAGTTGGCTTTCTCTTGTGGGAGATCATCATCTAGGGAGGTTCTTGAGATTCTATTATGTCATGATCTTTTGGAATATCCTCATCAAGGGAAGTTATGACTTCTCTCACTAGTTTTGCAACTCCGGGAGCCACAGGTTCTTCTTCATATACTTCTTCAAGCTAGCATCTTCTTGATTTTTTGAGTGCGACATCTTCATCAAAGGTTACATCTCTGTTGATCTCAATATGATGGTAACCTAGTATATAAATTTGAAGGCCTTGGAGACCTCATAGTATCCAACAAATATTCCCTTATTCCCTGAAGGGTCTTCTCTTCTCTTTCAGAATGTGTACAAATATTGGATAGCCAAATATCTTGAGATGGCTTACTTTTGGTTTCTTTCCGGAGAACATCTCTTCGGGATTTTTGAACCCAAGTGCACTATGGGATAATATGTTATGTACATATAATGTTGTTCTTGTTGCTTCTACCCATAAGTGCATTGGAAGATCTTGATCGTGGATCATAGTCTTCACAGCTTCCATTATAGTTCTGTTTTTTCTTTCTGCTACACGATTTTGTTGAGGATTGTAGGGAGTGGTGAGTTCCCTCTTGATCCTGACATCTTTACAAAAGTTTACAAACTCATTTGAGGTGTATTCTCCTCTGTTATTTGACCTGAGTATCTTGATCTTTCTTTCATAGAGATTCTTTATCAAGGATTTGAATTCCTTGAATTTACTGAACACTTCATCTTTTGATTTCAAAAAGTAAACCTAGGTTTTGTGAGAATAGTCATCAATAAAAGACACATAGTATACATACCCACTAATGGAGGTTGATGGCATTGGACCACATACATCTGAGTGGATGATCTCTAAGACTCCTTTTGATTTACTATCGCTCTTCGGGAAAGGGTTCTTGATGTTCTTTCCTTGTGCACATCCATTGTACATACCTTCATGGTCAACCTTGAATTCTGGTAGACTTGTGACTGCCTTGCTTACATATGGTAATGCCTTGTAGTTTATGTGAGCTAGTCTTCTATGTCAAATTTCACATGGATTATCAATGGAATGAGTCAAGGCTGCTTCTGAGTGACCTTTTAGCTTATACAAGCCACCTTCTTCTTTTCCAATAACAATTGCCTCTTCTATGGTTTTTCCTTTGGGCCACATAAGAACTTCTCCATCTATGAAAGCAACTCTAAAGCCTTTCTTATCTAGAGATGAGATAGAAAGTAAGTTCTTTGTCAAACCTGTTACATATAGTACATCCTTCATCTTCATTGGGGTCCCTAAATCAAGTTTGTAATCTGATTCTCTTACTCCTTTGATAGGGTACTGGTAATCATCTCCAAGTGTAACTTTCTGGGGAAAGTTCTTTTCTATAAGGCAAGAGAGAATATCTCTTTGACCTGTCATGTGCTTGGAAGAACCACTATGTATGAGCCATGTATCCTCACTAGGTGGCACTGATCTTGAGAGGGCAGAGATTAAGACATAGTCTTTAATCTATTATTTTATCATCTTTGTGGGTGGCTCTTCATCTTCAACTATATGGGCATGGTACCTTTTGTTTCTCTTCTTATATTCTTCTCTTCTAGTTGGACAATTCTTAGCAATATGTCCCATCTTTTCACAATGGTAACATTGGTAGGATGAGAAATATTTTTCTCTTCTTTGACCTTTCTAAAACTTCTGGAATCTCCTTGGAGGGTGAGATTCTTTATGGATGAATTTGTTTGGGGAGTGAAACTCCTTATGTTGATGAGTTTATTTATGGAAGTGAGACCTCTTTCTTCCTCCTTTAGTGTGAACAGCTAGGGCTTGATCTTCATATCTTGATAGTATTTCTTCTCGGTTAGCTACTCTTGCTTCTTCTTGAACACATTCTTCCCAAAGACTATCAAAGTTTAGTTTCTCCTTTCTGGAAAAAATGGATTGGATGAACGCATCCCAAGGTCTTGTGAGACCATTAAGAATTGTCATTATGAGTTCATATTCATCTAGAGTATCTACAATTGCTTCTAGTTGTACATTGAATTGTGATATTCTAGAGAAATATTCATGCACTGTTTCTCCTTTCTGCATCCTTGTACTTTTGAGTTGAGTTCTTAGATTCACTTTCCGGTTGATGTTCTTTCCTTCATACATTCTGGTTAGGGCATCAAACATTTCTTTTGGATATTTTTTTTTAAGCCACTTGAGGGATTAAGTGATCTTTAATAGAATCTGCACTGATTCTTTTGGCCCTAACCATGTCCTTTTGGTGTGTTGTTTTAGTTGTAGCATCGGTAGGTTCTGGTACATCTTCTTTAATGAATCTTGCTAAGTCATTCTCTTCAAGAATGAGTGCAATCATATGCTTCCAGGCACGTAAGTTATCCACACCCTCTAGCTTGTCAACAAGCTTAGTGCTTGCAGACATCTTGACCTGGAGCTGGTAAAACGACCAAAAATTGAAAATGCTCAAAATTTAAATATGAACTTACCAGGAGGTGCGCTTGGCTGAGGCGAGTAGCCTCGTGCAATCAAATTTCAGAAAATCCAAATTTTGCCCCTTCAAACTGGGCCTGCGGAATTTTGGACTGGTACTTCTAGTACTGGTTCTGGTTTCTTGGTTTTCTGGTTTTTTGGTACCAGTGAAAACTAGGGTTTCACTTTCCAGGAGTTTTGTCCATTGGAAAAGTGCGTTGAGGCTACCAAAGAGTTCGTTAGGCTAGGGCGCACTTCCATGATGAGTTTTAGGCCGAAATTCCTCTTCAATAAAAAGCCCCAATTTTCTTGTATGAAAACAGTAATATTTTTGCTTATCCAGTGAAAGGTGTTATCTCCGTCTTAGCTCTCATACCATGTTAAGTTTTGAGCTATTATTAGGTTTATTTTCAATTTACTAGATAACAATAGCATAGGTAGGATCACTGAGAGAAACACAATCACAAGATACACAATATTTATCCTAGGAAACCCTCGTGGGGTAGAAAACCCAACAAAAACTTCCTTAATATAGATAGCCAATACAATGCCAAGACAATAAACCAAAACACTAAAGAATATCCAACACTGGGCAATGTGCCTCTCTCTTCCTTCTTATCCCAACTGCAGCTACCAAACTTGCGCACTTGATGAGCAAATGAGTGAGTGAGATAATGAGGCGCTAGCCTCTTTTATTTATACTATCTGGCAGGCGCTAGAAAGGTGTCTCTTCACTGGGCAAGGCTGACTTGTCTTCTTAGTTGTTGAAACCACTTTAATTAGGTTTGGGGCCGACTTCTTAATTTGCATAATACAATTATGGTTTGACCAATCCAAAAAAGGGGATTTGGTCAATTACAATGCCTGACATGATCAATCCACAAAAGGGGATTGATCTAATGAATAATGAATCAATAATAAATAGAATACTCTTTGCAATTACAATATTTCAACACAATCTACTGCGCCGAGACATCCAATGGTTACACCAAAAATTTATTTTCCTTTCTATTCTAGATAAAATCCATTTCCAATCTGTTACATTATAATTATTGGGTTTAATAATGAACCCAAGATATTTAAACCCTACCTTCAAATCAAATGAAGAGAAATAAAAAAGACTAGAGAAGCAATGCATGATACCTTCCTCCACATCTGGAAAATAGATGGCATATATATTGACATTTGTAACCATCCCTATAGTGTCGCAAAAAATATCTAAAATATCCTTTAAGGTCCTACCTTCATATTCCACACAAAAGCAGAAACTGAGCACATCATCCACAAACAACATATGTGTAAGGTGTCCATTTCTTCCTAGCCTCACTCCTTGAATTTTGTTGACTCATTTAGCTTCCAAAATTGCCTGATTGAGCCCATTAATAATCAAGAGGGAGATAAGGAGAAAGTGGATAGCCTTGCCGCAACTCTTGAGTAACTTTTAAAAAAGTGAACTTGATAGATTAATTAGAATAGAAAATTATATAGTAGTCACACAACACATGATCCATTTCACCACCGAAAGATCAAACCCAATATGAAGAATCAATAGTCTAAGATAGATCCAAGAAACACGACCGTAGGCTTTTGAAATATCAATTTTGAGGATCGAAACAATGCAATCTTGAGTTTTAAGTGTATGCATACCTTCCTGCACTAAATTGATTGCTTCATGGATAATATGACCCTTAAGGAACCCAAATTGTTAATATGTAACATTTGATAAAATGGGCTTGAGCCAAACTGCAATAATCTAGGAAATAATTTAATAGAGAAAATTGCACAATGCAATTTGACGAAAGCCGTCAAAGGAATTAGATCAATCCAATTTAGGAATTACAACTATAAAATTTGCATTAATGCAACATGGCAATTTACTAGACTAACACACTTCTTCCACTACTAGAAGGAGATCATCTCCAAGGAGATTGAAGAAATCTTCAAAGAACTCAACAATCCATTTGTTTGGTCCTAGGAACTTATCTTGTTTGAAGGATGAAATGATAGCTAGTAATTCAACTTTGGAGACTTCACTGAAGAGTGAATGATTATCCTCTTCCCCGATGAGTCACGAGAAATGAGAAATTAGTTTAAGTATTTCCCCCATTTTCACCTACTCTAGCTCCTTGAACAAAGACTTGAAATGATTCACTACCAATGTTGCCAAGTCTGAAAACCCTCTAACCTTATTGCCACTTGAGTCATTTTGTTCCCAGATGGTGTTGAAACTTTTCCAATAATTGACATATTTCCAAAAAACAATTGTAGTTTCCCCAGTTGTAATCGTAAGAGCCCTACTCTTAAGTCATCAAGTTTTCTCTCGATTGGTCGGGATCTTAGATCGTAGAGTCTCTAATGAATGAAATCTCTCCATGTCATAGTTAGAGGACATGACTCCCAAGTTCAAGGCATAGAGCTTCCCAAGGTCATGTTTTATTTTGTTGAGCTCCAAATCTTGTTTAATCCTTCATTCCCTAGCTTAGATGGAGACTTTCTCCTTAACCTATCGTAGGCTAGATGCGAACTGAAAACTGGATGGAATCCCTACGTCCTCCTAGAATTGTTTCAAAGTATCACAAACCAATTTGTAGAAATCTACATCCTTGGACCATGAGGGATTGTATTTAAAAGGTGCTCCAAGTTTCCCCATGGATTTACCAATCTCAAGAAAGATTGGATAGTGATCCAAGCAATGAAACTTCCCAACCCATGATCGGTAGACACCAAAGGACTAGAGAAGAGAACGGTGTACAAAAAACCTATCCAGGCACTTTGAAACTCGAGCCTCACTACCTCGGTTATTTCTCTAGGTCAAACATATATGGATGGGCTCTACATCATCCCATTCCAACTCTTCCATCTTCTCATTTAAAACAAATTCCATCCTTTCCTCTCTTGCAGACGACCCCCAAATTTCCTCCCTACCCAAAGTAATGTTTAAGTCGCCTCCAATAAAAATATTATCATGACCAAGACAATTATAAAAAAACAACCTAGTCTAGAAAGCCTCCTTGCCCTCATAAGGTCCATACAAATTGAGGTCGGAGAAGGATCGATCCAATTCCTTGCTATAATATTTTGTACGGAGACTTGACACAGTGGAAAATAGTTGATAAGAGTACAACTAGATTAAAGCCCCATAATAAGCCCCCTAGAAAGTCCATTCAAATCTAATCCATGAAATACTCATCCCAGGAACAATTTCACCAAATCACCAATAATTGTTCCACAGGAACCCATGTTTTCTTGTACAAGTAAAATGTTTCATCCAATCCAACTCAATAGGAATCCATTCCTTTCTGGAATAATCCATAATTACTTACAACCAACAAGTAATGGCTCTTCTCTTCCCATAATTCATATCCCATGCCTAGACCTAGAGCAAGGATGAATGAGGAACAATGAACCAGGAACCCCCAAATAACCAAAAGCACGGTTTATATAATTACATGCAATAATTCACCACGTGGCCTTCCCCAAGAATTTCATGTCACCACTTTTCCCAACTAAATCTAAGATGGGTGAATAAAATATAATAAAAATACTTATCCCCTATAGCCCCCCCCCCTCTCGTGGAATCATACCCCTCCATCTATGTCCTTGTTTGTATTTCAACGAGCGATGTATTCTATTAAAATATTCAAAGCATTACATTTCCTAGACACTCTGACCTTTCAACTGTATAGGAACTCTGGCCCAAAACATACCGACTCACCAACCTAAGTATCATATGTACAAAATACATTATTGATTTGGGAGTCAAAATCAGGATATTATAGATATTGAGATAAGTATAGAAATTTTAAAGTGGATCTTTCTTATTCCAAATCTCATGACTCTCTTTCTTGGAATGTTCTAATGATTTTATTTCGTAGGGTGCTAAGATTTATGCACATAATTGACAACACACCTAATGGACAAGGATGGGATATTTAGGTCGTGTTATCTTCTGGGAATTATATTAGTTTAACTCTGTTTAAATTATTTTATGATGACACTAACACTATTATATTGATATATATTTTTTAAGTTTACTTTATTTCAATAATCGGTAGATATATGGTGATTATGAATTTATTTCGACAATGCTAGGATAATATATCTATTTTGATTGTTACACTGTTATTTATATCTATTAGTATATATCTATGTTATATAATTAGTAATTATGGTTTCAGTGCTTTAACATTTGTCTTACAAGTGCATGTGTTAGGGTTTAAGACTCAAGGAAAAGTTGGCACTATTTAGTAGCCAACAAGTCCATATACAAGGAAAACAAGTCAAAAGGATATGAACAACTAATGAATTTTTAAGGTCATGTGTATATGAAGGGTTAAGAATTTCAGTGGAAGAAGATGACGTGGATGTACCACCTAGCCCATACAAAAAAACAGGGAAGATCCAACATTAAAATTAGGGTTTTCTTGATTAGGACTCACATTCATGTTAGATAAGCTCCACACACAAGGATTTGATTAATGAATTTGATGAGCATAAAGGCTATGTGGAAATTGAATGGGATGAGAGAAAAGAAACATAAAACCCAAAACATATTTTAAAATGCAGGGAATTTATCCCTTCGTCATATGGGTCGATTGCCCTAGAAACCCTACGGAGCAGTCGACCCATAGCTGCTGATACCCCTACAGTGTGACGTTGATCGCGTCGTGGAACCTCTTCCAGAGTCATATCTGGAATGTCTGCTGTCAGGCCCTCTAAATTCTGTTCCACCACCCAATAATCTTCGGCATACTGTGGAGCTGCTGCTGCTACCTCTCCTCGTCACTGGATAGGAGATGTGTCAGGAGGTCTATATGGTCCAACATCTGTGTTATCAACAAACATTTTGTGTTAGTCTTTGGATAAATATTTAAAACAAAAACAATTGAATATGATAAAAAAATTCAAAAGCATTTAAAAAGAGAAAATGTGTGTACTTCTTACCGAGGTCTCCCCACTGAGCATCCTCAGGCAGTGCTAAATCCGGATCTCTTCGAAAATCCAACCCGGCATAAGCGTAGTCATCAACCATCAACATCTGGTTTTGAAGCCATTCGAAGAAAATATCGTCGTACTTGACGATTGGTCCTGCCACGTGCCGGGCCATGAGCCAACACCATCTCAACATTCTTGGATCTCTAGGACCCAGGAAATCCCACTCAAACTGTAGTCTAAATACGGGGACCCTCTCAAGGAAGAAAGACACCAACAAAGATCCATACCCAAATTGTTTCAATTCACCTCGCCTGCATTTGGTTAATTGCCTTTTGATACTGCGAAGCACAGCATCTGCCCAATTGAATACTCGAGGCTCAGTACACTCGATGGCGTACTGGAAGTAGCTCTGTAATGCCATATGAGGAGTAGAACTTCCGGCCATCCAAGCTATAGTAAAGAGGATAGTGCGGAGGGTCAAGTCTTGTACCCCCCAGATAGAAACTTTTCCCTTTTTCCTCTTAGCCTCAGGTACACAGTATTGATTGCAGTATACACTCATCTTTAATCCACCGCCTCTACTACCGGTCAAGCTGACATAATACCCACGCCTGGACAATCCAGTCAAGAAGTATATGTCCTCAATGTCTATGGACAATGTGTGAGCTCCTACATTGAAAACTTGCTGATCTGGGTCCCACATACGGACTAGATACTCCAGTAGTCTGACTTGGGCCCTCATTCCCGGGATACGAAAGTATTTTAAGAGCCCACAATCTCTCAATGCAACTATGGTGGGAGGATGATTCTCGGCATTTGCATTATCCTCCTCATGTTCTCGTTCATGCCACTCAAGCACCATGTTTATGGCTATTTATCTGCACAAGGAACATAAAAGGAAGATTAATGATTTTGTTCATGATCTGGATCTTTTTCATTGGCTAAATATTTTAAAAAAATTTGAGTTCTGCAGTTCTCACAGGTGACTCATTTACATAGTGCGAACACCTCGTAGGTGGCTCAAGGCCCACCTGCGAGAACGCATCATTCTCGCAGGTCCCATATGGGCTGCCTGCGAGAATGCCAATGCGCATGTAGAGTTCAAAAAACAACTTGAAACTAAAAAATTAACCAATGAAATTCAAAATTTAAACCATGAAAATATCAAGAATGAAGAGCTTACCTTAATTATGCAGACGGCTTGTTGACTGATCTCTTGTAGCTCCCGAAAATCGACGCCGAATTTGGAGGGTAAAAAGGGGGTTTTGGAACTCAATAGTGGAAATATGAAATGATATGGTAAAAATGTTTATTTACTCATTTAATTTACTTTCTACTATGTCATTTTTGGGTTTTTATGCTTATCTATTCAAATGTTTTTGTTTAAAACCTAATTCCTAATATCAAGATGAGTGTAATGACTTGCAGGTGTGTTGACATTGATGATTACATACAAGGGTATGGACATATTTTTCTCCGTTATGGTGTGATTTTGATTGTTTTTTATGGTTTTTACATAAAAACTCGAGCGTCTTTTTCTCCGTTCTTGTGATTGTAAAAAACATAAGAACGTGATCGAGCGTAGTTTTATCACTTTTTCGGGCTCAATAAGGTTATACGAAAAAGGAACCCCCTTGGAGTTCTCTTTAAGCTCTTTTTAGACTCTCTAAACATGAAAAGATCGCCGAGCGACCTTGCTATTTTCACGCTCAATAAAGTATTTGAAGTACACGTCTGGTGAGCGATAATTTCTCTCTTTTTCGGTCTCATCCAGACTATTTTACGAAAAAGGAACTGAGAAAGTTCTCTTTTAAGTGTTTTTCCAAACTCTATAATCTTGAAAAACCTTAGAGTTTAATATCTCTGGACTCGTTAAACAAACATTGACAAACCCGTGATGGGACCGAACCACTCCTTCTTAGGGTTCATTAAATATACTACGAGGGACTTGTCCGAAGGATGAGCTTATATCAACAAGCATATGTTATCCTCTTCAAGCTTGCGTAAAAATAAAGAGGTACTCGCCAGAAATGGTGGGGGAAAATTTGGGAAAGGGATATGTTTCATCTTCGTATTGATTGGCAGTAAGTGTCGCTCTTGAACATGACACCCCCTATTCATCATTTGAAGTCGGTTTGGGAAATCCATTTGTCTCTCTTTCCATTGATTACAAGGTCATTCCATGTGTCGTCTTTGAGTCAATGCTGCCAAATCATTGGTCGTGTCATTCATATGTTCAAGATAAGTCCACCTGAAACCTATATTGAGTCGGCCATCTACAGTTATCCATTCTCTTCGTGTCGGCCTTCCCTGTGTCTAGTCCAATTTGCAACATGTTATGTTTCATCTTCAAACTCTGTTACTCATTTCGTGTCATTGATGGGGGATACATTAAGGCCCTCCTGTGACGAGTTTTGTTCCGTCAACTTCAGCTCATTATCAAGAATCAAGACTTAGAAATTATTTAGTACCTTGGAGCTTGCATGCCTCAATGGCAAGTTTCCTCGCTTTCGATAGTGGGTTTACATCATTGACCCCTGATCGAAAGATTCCGTTGGATTTTCGATGTCAACTCATTTATTCACAGTCGATGGATTGTACTATAGTACCTTGGGAGTCATTGACATCAATGGTGATTTCCCTCGCACTTGTTAACGGTCTCATCAATGACCGGTAATCAAGAGGTTTCTACCATGTTCGACTTCAACACATGTAATCACATGGTTAGATTCGTACTTTGGGCGATGAGATTGAAGACCCTGGATATTATCTTTGTGATCCAGGTTGCGATAGAGTATGTATCATTTGCGACACATAGATCCACTGTGTATGTTTCGTGGCTATGTCGTCTTGATTTGAAATTTCTTGCATAGATCCACAGTGTATTCAGGTGGCTATGCTATATTTTGACGGCATGGATCCACAGTGTATGATTGGTGGCCATGACATTTGTTTATGATGTCATCAGTCTATGATCTGAGTATGGGAATGTCTACCTTAGAATTGGTATATATGATATTCTGCAGATGCTTGGGTGTTTGCAGGTTTCTAATTAGATGTGCTCTTGGTTCTCGACACACATATGCAGCTTACAAAGTATATCAATTGTCACTAGTTCCAACCTCATACTTTGGGGGGCATTCTTTTACCCATGATTTTGGTCGTCATGATGATGTATTGATGATGGTGTACTCAGGCCTTTCATTATAACTTTCTCCTGAGAAAAGTTACCTTCATCTCTTTCCAGAAATCACAGTTTTGAGGAAGGTTCGCAACCTGCTAATACATTTGCCTGCGAAAATGCATGATTCTTGCAGGCTACCTTAAGCCAGGGTGCGAGAAGTTCGCACTGTGTCTAACTACTAGGGTGCGAACTCTTTCTAAAGAAGGGAAAAAGATGAATTCTCGAAGCTTCTAGAAGGGAATCTTCTAAAAGGATGAGATGGCATTCGAATGGTTAACTAAGTACTGGATTTCCTGATATTTTGGGATCATTCCTATCCAAGTAACTAATTCATTCTCTCTTATATATTGAGGGGATTCTCATGGAAAAGGTTAGAAGCAAACAAGCAAGAGATTTATTGGAGAATTAGTGAAAGACTGTGTGAAGGACTGAAGCTACAGCAGCTAGAGAACTCCAGCAAATTTATCAAAAGTGGTTGATCTTCTTCATGCAAGTGAGCAAGTGTGTGTGTCAGAGTTAAGGGCCATCGAAAGGAAGTTTGCAACATCAAGGCTCAGGTTGTAATCTTTACTTTCCATCAATATGATACAGCAATGTGTCCCTTTCTCATAAAGTTAGTTCCACTTTATTGTATAACTCCTTGATCATATACATAGATTGACTGTTGAATAGATTGTACTTTCTTCACTTCGGTTGGTTTGTATTGTTTTGATCTTGACTGTACGAGAGCACTGGAGCGAAGCTGGAGCAAAAAATACCAAAGGAAGTGATCATAAGGTATGTTTTTTGGTCGTATCTTCTAGTATATTTAAGAGTTAAAATCTAGGGAAAGAGTATCATTCTGTCTTGCTTTGTTCTAGATCCAGGTGGATCTAGGGAGATCGGTTTGTGTCCGCACTTATGGATTTATCCAATAACAAAATTGGTGACCCCACTGGGGAGAAATCCCTTTTTCTTTGTGTCCTTTTTGTGTTTTTCTGTGGCCATTTGCTCTAGTTTCATATTTCTCTTGTCTTATCAATCTCTGAGTCTTCAGGATATCCTGATAGACCTTCTGGGTCCAGAAGCCTTTATCAATTTTACTTCAATTTTCAAAATTTTTGTCATGTTCAGGAGTTCTCGCACTGCACTTCATTGCAGCCTGCGAGAATTGGGCAGGTTCACACCCTGCACATAGGTTTCAGTGCGAGTTTCTCGCACCTTGCTAAAGGGTCACCTGCGATAATCTTATATTCTCACACTGTGTAATATTGCTTGCCTGCGAGCACGATTTTTCAAAATTTTGAAATTGAGTTTTGGTCTTTCTAACTGCCCAGATTAGTTGAATTACCTCTTATGAGTTTCTTGGACCATTGATTGATATATTTCTTGCTTTAGTTTGCATGTGTGAATAGTTTTAGGGTTTCACGGTTTTTCTTGTCCTTTGTGTCTTGACTTTCGTTTCTTGACTCTTCTTGGCAAAACCATTCTCTTTGACTTCAGATTATGAGTGTGTTTGATTAGTTGAGAACCAGTG
>JASDQU010883388.1:0-11430 GCA_032191745.1 Picea mariana
TTTTGGGGATTTGGGTTTCTCCTGAAGTCCCTTTTGTTAGGAGAATCAGCTTTAGCCTGATCCAACTCCATCCTAGAGATTTTGTTAGACAGATCTTTAATTATTCGGGCCATATCATCCACTCTGTCGTCAGTGTATCTATTTGACCCGGAAGGACCTGCTGGTTCCCTATAGCATCTATTATCACGGTTGGTTGTTTCTACTTTAGCCTTCAACTTACCTGAAGCCATCATATTAGATTCTATTTCGACAGCATCGTCTTGCATTCTATTTAGGGTAGCTCCTCTCCTTTCTCGTAAAAGCAATGCAAAATCAGGTTCGAAATCTCCCGCAAAGGTTACTTTGGCTGAGGGTTCGGAAGGTTTAACAATGGCTAGAATATTATTATACAGTTTGTTAAATCTCAAAATAAATTCCATAACTGTTTCTGAGTTCTTTTTCTTTAGAGACCCAAACTCGGTAAGGTAGTATAAGTGATCCTTTCGCTCTCCCCATTGTTTGAGGAAAGCGTCTTCCAAGGCGTTATATGTCCGAATAGAGGCTGCAGGAAGACTCCGAAACCAAGTTCGGACCTGTCCTTCGAAGGTTTGGACAAGTAGTCTCGAATAGACATCTTCGTGCTCAATACCACAGATGTCTGCGAACTAGTCAAAGAAGTTTATATGCTCGGCTGCGGTTAGATCTCCCTCCCCGGTGAATTTAGGAAGATTTTTTATGTATTTGTCAGGTAAATCATGGAGGTGAGCGGGTAAAACTAGGGGAGCGTATCTCGCCGCTACTTTTGCAAATACTCCGGGAGGAGGGACATTCCCTCCTCCTCCGACGCCAGCCATTGACTTGGGAGTAGGAAATGGGGGTGTAACACACTTTTTTGAATCAGGTGAAACTGGGAAGTTCTAATGAAGAAAGGATGGTATGTCAAATGATAACGATCTTTCCAAAGGACCTTTTCCCTTGTTTATGGATGGGAAAGTTTGATGTGGCTCACTCCTAAATTCTGAGTAGTTTGTTTCTGGATCTTTGGTATTAGACAGAGGGCTACAGGAAGTAGGAGGTTCTGAAGGGCAATTAGTCTTTATAAGTGGGTTTTTGGGTTTATTAACTGAAGCGGTTGCCTCAAACGAGCCTCTCGCTTTTAAGATTTTCTCAGGATTATTAACAGGCGCAATCCGCTTGCCACCTGGGTTCTGTCTGGTATGCTTTCTAATAGATGCCAGTTTGTGTTTCAGTGGAGTCGCCAAGTGAAAGGTTTTTTTAAAAAAGCCTTAAAACTGTGTGCACTCTATGTTCACTATCAAAGAGTAACACTATCAACGAAATAGTTTGTCGTTTTCCCTGGGAAAATATTTCGTAACTTCGCTCCCCGGCAATGGGGACAAAAATATGTTGTTCCTGAGTCTGTACTTAAGGATCAAAAGTACAGTGTCAAGGCATCCGAAAGTATGAAAGGTCGATAAAGGATTATACTAACCTTCGGTATAGGAAACTTAATGAAGGTTTCTACATTCTCGCTGCCGAGCTTCCCACTGTTCCTGAGTAGTAATATCTTGTTCAATGGCTGCCCATGAACATTCCAATTCCTCCCGGGTGTTTGCAGTTCTAAGGACTATGTCGAAGAGATTTAAAGCAATAGTATTTGATTAGATAGTCTGGGTTGAATGTTAGGTTGAGTTGTTGCAGGGATAGTCATTGAGGAACAGTACCAGTATGGAAATGATTTTTAAAGAGAGATTTTATTTGTTGTTTCGATTCGGACGAAGTAAAGAGAAACTTTTGCATGAAAAATGAAATAAGAATGCAAATTGAAGGCCCTTTCCTGTAACTGTATTTTTTTTGGTAAAAATAACGTGAGATGGGAGAAGAACATTTATTTGTAGATAATGCAAAGTTCCTGTTAGTGGAAAACTCACGTATACACAGAAGAAGAAATTGGCATGAACATAATTGACATAGTGTAAATAAACATAAAATTATGTAAATGTAAATTGGTCTTACACCCGCTGATAGCTGGTGCAGAGGAAAGACAAGAGACAATTACAGAAAAGATGAAATCCCTTCACTATAGTAGTGGTCGTACTAAATTATAGTGACATGCATCAATTATGTAGAGCAAAATGAAAAGAAACAAAAAACATAACGAAACAAACTTGCAACACAGTCGTGACAGAATCGAGAATCTTCAAATTTTCTTGTATTAACTTCCTTCATGCAAACACTCTATTACAATCGATCTCAAAAAGTGACTCCTCATCTCTTATTTTTGTGATGTATTTATACAAAATTTTCCTCTCGGTTCGGAAGAGCCAAATTACTCCATCTGTCCGAATTCGTTTTCAAAAAAGTGCGAGGTGCTTTTTTTTTCTTAGATTTAATACATATGATACATTTGTCTAAAAAATGAAATACAAGCTGTGAAGGTTTTGCATTGACAGCTGGGGGGAGCGAAATAACTCCATTTCACCTATTCTATCTTCAAGAAGTTCTAGGTGCTTGTCCTCGCATGGATTCAGTGTACATGATACACTTGTCTGCAAACTGGGTCACAAGCTGTGAAGGCTCGGCTTGACAACTAGTTTCGGAAAAATAGCACTCTCAGGCCAACTGTGGAAGTTTATCATCTATTTGTACATTGACGAGTTCAAGAACGCCGAGTTGTGCACTAGGCTGGATCAAATGTTTGTCGATTTGAGCCGGGTCTACCCTGTCCATCCTAGAGATTTCTGCTGAATTCCTCTCATTCTTCTCCTTCATGTCGAGAGAAATCCGATCTACATTCATCTGTCTCAGTGCCCCTGTGTCACCTCCAATATCCATCCCTAACAGCTCACCATTCATGGCATTGCAGGATTCTGCTAACGAATTTGTCACTTTTTTAGCTTGCTCTTTTCTTAAAGTAATATCATGTTCCCAATTCTTTAACAAGATATTACCCCTAGTTTGTTTGGCAATGGTGAGCCCGGGAGGCCCTGAAAACCTGTTGTTAGTCGCTATCACTGCCTCTTGAAAAGTGATCCGAGAATCTTCTGCGTTTCTTTCTTTGTTAATCAGATTCTTAGAGATCTGATGTATCAACAAGCAGTCTTCTCGAATCTCTCCTACTTTGTTTAGCAGGCTCTGTTGAGAAGAGGAGATCCTACTCCGAATATTAGTTGCTCGGGATTTAACGATATCGATGTCAATCGCCTTGCTTTCTGCGACCTCCAGCTGAGCCTGCAGCTGTGTAATCGTATCCCTCTGCTGGCCCAATTGCACCCAACCATCTCGGATCGTAGAATTTGCTTGTTCCAGCTTGGTCTTGAGGACTTCAATTTCTTTCTTATCGGCCAATCGGGCCAACTCTATTTCTCCGCTTGCTTGACTCTTAGCGCTTTCTGCTCCCGAAGCCACTCTGGCTTCAAGAGTCTTGATCAGGCGATTTTTTTCTTTGATATGCTTCTTTAACATTTTGACTGAGAATTGATTTGTTGTCGCATACGCTCCTAGCGTTCCTGCAGTTTCTATGGCAAATTCATCTTTCCTTTTATTCATCCCATCAGTCATCACTTTGAATTTTTTAACAGTGGACTCTCCCTCTTGATAAAATTCTCACTTCACCACAACTTTCCTCTTTTTTTCAAAGAAGAATTCATTAGGAGGGAGTTCCTCTGCCCTTATAGGTCTTAGTTCTTCACCAAATATCCATCCCTCGCTAACGCCTCCCTATGCCGATCGCAAGGGTGTGACAGAGGTGATGCGTTGCCCGATCTGCTTCGCAGTCTTCCCTGGTGTGCTGAGTGAGTCATGTTCTTTCGGAGGATCGGAGGTCTTCGTCTCTGTCCCTGTCTCTGGATTCATCTCTTTCTTGGGACTCTTCCCCTGTCCGAGACTCTTCCCCTGTTCGGGACTCTTGTCCTGTTTGGGATTCTTCTCCTGCTTGGGACTCTTCTCTTGTTCAGAATTCTTCTCCTGCTCGAGATTCTTCCCCTGTTCGGGACTCTAATCCTGCTCCCCTCCCTAATGTTTTTCGGGGTTAGAAGTTTGCCCTACAGAACTTTTGGCCTCCTTTTCTTTGTCCTTGGAAAGTCCCAAACCTCCCAGCACCGCGGGGAGACATCTTTTCCTATTTTCCTGAAATTTCAAAACACAGGCCCTATCTTCGAGTGCTAGAGATCTGTTTCGAAATTGCACTTTCGAATAGGACCTCACCCCTCGGAAAACATCATCCGAGGGCAAACACTCGTGTTCAAACCTATTTAATCCATAATTCCCTAAATCGGTGCTTACAATTCTCTGTGGATCATGCTTTTTGTACTCAATAGAGACTAGGCTTAAATATTCTAAGGTTGCAGCTTCATCCTTAGCATGTCCGAAATATAATAAGGAATAGGAATTAAGCCGAACAGGGAAAAACGACCATACCTTCTTTGATGACGCTTTGAGCTCTTTACTTACTCCATCGATTACCGTTTGTCGCGCAATCTCACGACAGGCCAGCTTGTCGGGGATGAAAATTAGTAGCGCCAGAGGAGGGATAGTTTCTCCGAAAACTCTCAAATAGGAGAATTCTTCTTCTACGTACCAGTCTGCGATATGGCTCAGATTCGCAGCAATGCTATCTGAGATGCGGGGCGGCAAAAGACCAAAAAGGTTGAGGTGTAGGGGCACCATCACCCAATTGAAAATCTCATAAATAAACTTATTTGCATTATTTTCCCACAGCTTGTCGTGGTATTCATGCATAGTTTTCTCTTCGGTTGGACTCCAAGCCCAATTCATCAAAGGAAAAGGTGTCATGGAGCATATTGCGTCCATGATATATGCTGACATGAAGAATCCGGATGGTCTCCTGGCTGCTTTTTTCTCTCGGTACTCTGTGACCCTGTTGAAAAGACTGTCGGAGAGCATTTTCGCCCAATTGAATGAGGAACCTTCTGCTACCCGAAAGATGAGAGGTACTTACTGGATGTAAAAATGCGCAGTATCTTCCCATCCGAAAAGCCGACAAGTCATCATCGCCACATACATATACTGTGGCTCCAATGAAGAAATTGAATACACACCCTTGTCATTTACTCTGAATGTTGCGAAACGCGAGACCCAATCTTTTATCAAACTAGGAATGGTTTTATCATATTCTTCGCACTCCTTCTTTTTGAAGTCTGCCAGGAATTCTTTGCCATATGTGTATTCAGAAGTTGCTGGGAGCTTATACATAGATTGGATGTGTTCAGGCCTAAAAGTCCCGACCATGGACTGTCGGTCATTTACGATAGTTCTGGAGGGCAGGTCGATGTGATCCAATGCCCATCAGATCATGTTGTAGTATGGGAGCAACCGAGGTCTGGTTGCAACCAGGTGCATTCCCAACTGAACAATTGTCTTGTACTTAGTGTTTAGGTCATCCTTCACAATATCATTGTTATAGTCATCAGAGTCTGAATGGTTTACCATCTTGGATTGCAAAATGTCTGAAATAAACGACCAGGTGGATTCTGAGCCACTCGTCCGAGGTGAAGTATCTGAGATGTTGTCTGGACCCTGCGCTGCTACCTCGACAATCGCTTTCGCTGCTCTCCTTGGCGCCATGGCTGACGCTTTCTTTTTCGCTCTTCTGCAATAGACCTGTGTATACATGCGGAAATGAGTTTCCTCGGAGAAAAGTGAGCTCTATGCGCTTTGAGAGAAATGTTTTAAAATATAATGCAACTTTCGTATATATTTGAAAATCCTGTACCTTTGAAATAAGTCTGTCAAATCACGAATAAAACCACATTTATTGAATAAATCCGATGTTATTTATTCGTGGATTTACCCTAATTTCTCATTAATGTCATCAATATTTGACGGCTTGACAGGCAGTCGGGTTATGGAGCAAGCAGCTACATCGTGAAGTGTGCAAACCTCGATGCACGGGACGAATCTCATTTAAATTTTAAAAAAATTAAATCTTATGGACTTAAATCATTTCCTCGCTTTTCGCTGCATCGTGAATTTCCCTTTAACATTCTGAATTTACAACTCGCGAGACTGCGAGTGCTGATTTAGCTTAATTAACAATAACCATGATTTGACGCATCCTTAATTATATAATTAACTGAATCGCCATATCGCGACTCGGGAATTCGAGGACAGATTTTTGGGAAAATGATATGCCGAGTCGCGATATCGTGATGTAGCGATAATTAAGGTACGAATTAAGAGAAGGAAATCTTAGATTAGGCGACTAATTAATCTTGCCATAATCATGTCGCAACTTCGTGAATCTGGGTTTTGGACACTTTAACTTTGTGAAAGAAAGTGCCGAGTGGCGATGTGCCAAGAACTAAAACTAACCATGATTAGTTTTTTATCTTTAGTTCTCAACCAAGGTTCTCACAAAATTTATCATGTTCTCGGCTATTGGGGCTGTAAGGACAAAAACTTGGGTTCGACGAGTGCCAAGGTGCGAAATACCAACGATGTCTAATCAAGGGTTAAAGGTTTTACCATAGTCAATGCCTTGGGTGAAAAATTTGAAAAACGAGTTCGCAGTTTCGCGGCTCGGGACTTGCGAATTCAAACATTGAAGTGTCTGACTTGCGATATCCGACTTGCGATATTCCAAAATAAAACAAAAAAGTGAACATACTTGCGAAAAATGGATCTTTTCTTTTGAAAGTGAAAAAGCATTGCTATTCAGGCGACAAGATTTCAGAGTCTTATGATTTCGGAAGGGAAAGAAAAACAACTTTAGATCTCAAGTATCAAACGTTTGAAAATTGCGCGAGGTGAAAAAACAAGGGCGGCTCCAACAGAATCCATGGCTTCTGGCATATCTAATATGTGATCTGAATCTACAAGGTCACCCTTTTTATTTTTAGGGATCTCACTGATACCTTTAGCAATTTCTTTAGCTTTTTCCAATTTGGTTGTAGCTCTTGTGACAGGTCCTATAGATGATGAAACAATCTGTTTACCTCTTTTTTTTGGTTTCTTATGCAATGGAGGTCTTTTTTCTTTTTTCCTAGTACCTGCTTCAGCATCTTTAGAGTGATCTTCTATAACTATGACATTTTCTTCTTTGATTAAGGGATTGAACATGGCTTTGGACTTCAATCTGTATTTGTTGGTAACCCTATTAGAATTCCTTCTAGGGTTTTGAGACACAGGAACACCTTTATTCTTTGTCCTTTTGAATACAGTGCCCCTTTTACTGGTGGATGGTAGTTCATGCTTGGCTATAGTTTGAATATCAAAATATTCATCTGAATCTTCTTCCCCTTTAACATCTTCCTCAGAAAACATTTCGATTTCTAGATCCAACTTCGGTCTTTTACCTCTGCTATTCCTCGTCACCCTGACTACAGGCACTTCTTGTTTGACAGGGTTTTCATCAATTGAAATATTTTGTTTCTGTGTGACATTCCTTTTTCCTTTCTTCTATTTGTTGGACTATGGGCTAGGTTTTAAAGATTGCATGATCCATCTCTAGGGTTTTTGTATTTCTCTCAAAGAAGACACAACTAAAGTCTTAATTAAGACTTGATGAAACAGGCTGCTCTTTGCATTGGAGGAGAGTGACTGCACACTTTTTGACATCTTTGTCAAGATTTTAAGTAGAAAGTAAGGCAGATTTAAAGGATAATCGCCATTTAGATGCATTAATAACCTAATGTGGTAGATATAGATTAGTGAGAATCGACCTTCACAGGTGATATACCTGTGGATAACGATCAGAGCAGTGTGCCATTCTGGTCTGATCTAGCTATGAGGAACTCCCTTTCACTAATTTGGATTTTGCTTATCTGGAAGAAATAATTGATTAACAAATTTTGTAACCAAATTTTGTAAGAAAGTGACACATCATTCAAAACCATGTTTTAAAAATCTAAACTTAAAGAAATTATCCAAAAAAGCTAAAATGCAAACCATAACAATACTGAAAGAAATTTTTTAAATAAAATGGAAATAGATAATGAAGTGCATGTAGGAGGGGTTTAGGATTAGGATTTCTCACTAGATCAAAAGAAAAACTAGAGACTAATAGGGTCTATGGTGGAGAAAAGCTCCCGTATTGTAAATTTTTGCTGAAGCTTCTAGTTTTCTGGCTATGTATCTATATTTGATACTTCTTGTTTAATGTAAGTCGGCTTCTTTTGATATCCCTGTAAACAGTTGTGTTATAACACTTGGGCATGGAGGATCCAATCGAGGGTAGTTATGTTTTTTTGATGTAGATTTGATCACAGTGACATCATTACCAATTTTAATCAGTTTCTGTGTTGTCTTTTCCCTCCAACGTTGAATGACTCAGGAATGGATGATCCATTCTAGTTGTTGTTATTGAATTGTGATGTATGTTTGATTTTAGTTCAGTGATAATTTCATTCAATTCCTTAAAACTCTGAACCAAGAGGATCTTGTCTTCTGAGTTTTTCCTCTTTAGTCAGTTGGAATACTAGATTTCCATAGATGAACTCTTCACTCTCTTAAATCTCTTCCTCCTACTCAACTTTAGTACAACTTATAGACTGAAGTTAGACCAAGACCTCATCTGCCTATGAATGCCAACCCAATTTTTCTGAGTTAAAGTGCTATAATCCAAAGACTACATCCATCAGAACACCCTTACATTTATTTATTGTGACACAAAGTTGTGATGGGTATCAGTCTTGCCTCTGCCGCAATCCAGGGGTGACTTCTGGTGCTAACATTTATAGCATCATTGTTGGGGATGAAATTGAATATTTTCCATAGAATTGAATGACAAAACTTACTATATTTGAAGGTGCATCAGAGCTTAGTACATCAAAGATTGCAAATGTGCACCTAGTGACTCCACTGTGATGACTCCATTAAGGCGACTCCATTGTTTCAGTTGTGGCTTCTAGAGGCAGACACATGAGGTCTACTCCACAATTGCCTTTAACAACACCTGAACCTGACCCAGAGAAAATTATCA
Organism: Picea mariana; assembly: GCA_032191745.1. Lineage (NCBI taxonomy): Eukaryota > Viridiplantae > Streptophyta > Pinopsida > Pinales > Pinaceae > Picea > Picea mariana. Next base: position 8,921 of record JASDQU010883388.1, read on the forward strand.
AAAAGAGAAAGACCCTTCAATAAGGTACTTTAGCTACTGAACCAGGTATTACTAATAATTTTCACCATCGTCCTCTAGAAACTCCAATAGTTATTTCTCATTTTCCTATTACAGCCTTTGTTGGAGTTTCTAGAAGTTTAAATTTTTGTAGTTTTCTTGTTGATTTCCCCTCTCCGAGATTCACTAATCCTTCTCCTATTAAATTTGTTTCATTTATGGAGAGGGAAACCTCCTCTCCCTTGAGTCCTCCATTGTTTTTTTTTGTACCCAAAAAAACACCTCCCATCTCCCTTGCTCGAACTCCATCCCCACCTAGTTCTCCTCCAGTTCACATCCCAATGGTAGGTTCTAATCCCCCTAGAAATGGAAGGCACACCATAGTAGCTGCCAGATATGCCCCTCTCATTCAGCCTCAACCTCTTAATGCCCTACCAGTTGGTGGATACTTGAAGCAACTGCCTAAGTTTACAAGAGAGGGAGATATCACTACAGAGGAGAACCTTGCAACTTTCTATAGTTATGATGATAATTGTGTCATAGTTGATGAAGATGTGTGGATGAGGAATTTTGTCCAGAGTCTCGATGGAGAAGCCAGAAAGTGGTTCAGGGCCCTGACCCCTAGATCCATTGATGGGATTGAGGCTTTAGATGATGTCATCCTGAGACAATGGGGGGACAAAAAAGACTTCATGTATTATATTACAAAGTTCGGGTCCCTAAAGAGAAAAGAGGGATAGTCTGTCTTTGACTTCTCCAAAAGATTCAACAAAATGTACAATAAGATCCATGCTAAGAGAAAGCCTATGAAATATTCTACCAAAATTACTTATGCTAGTGCTTTTGACCCTGATTTCTGCCAACTTTTAAGAGAGAGAAGATCTACCTCCTTGGATCATATGCAAGATGCAGCCCTGGAAGTAGAGTCTAACATATTGGCAGTTGACTGACTCATGAATAAGGATGATAGAAACAAAGGAAGGGGAAGATATGAAGCCTCAACTTCCAGTTCCTCTTACCTCCCCCCTCAAATGGATGAAATAACCAAGTTACTAAAATCACTTTTAGCTAGAATGGAAAGTTTGGAATTGGAGGGAAAGAAGACATAAAAAAATCCTCAAAATGTTGCTAGCAGAGGCAACTTCAGGAGGCCGAATAACAATGCTCCTCAGATGATACAAAGAGAGCCTTAGTACAGAGACAAGGATGATCAAAAAATCCAAAACCCTCTTCAGAACAACCTTGTCACGTATGATGGTGGAGAGGAAGAGGACCTAGACCCATAAATTCACTGTCTTGAAGACTCATCTGCTTCTCCTCACTTAACTTAATAAACATACAAGGAGTCTCTTATGGACATTCAATTAAACGAGATGAGAAAAGGGAATAAGGCCAGTGACAACCAAAATAGATATAATCTCAGGTCCAAGAAAAAATAAGGAATGCCGAATGTTCCTGAGCATCCTATCAGAGAAGATAAGCCTGCTAAAGATGTAGCAGACAACAACAAAAGTAAGAAAGTGCAGACCCCCTCTCCAGTGGTCAAAACTCTTGTTCTAGATGCAAAATAAATTCCAAAGATCAGATCCCCTTTTAATTTTGAGCATGAAATCCATAAAATTAGGATCCATGTACCCCTCTCCGAGATGGTCAAGAATGAAGATTTCAAAAGGAGCCTATCTAAGCTATTGAATTCTAAGCCCTCATCTCATCCCTCCGACTCAATCAATTTGCAATATGAAAAGGTGGCAGTCATCTCAGGTTCTATGGTAGAAAAAAAGGATGATTCATCCCCTCCCTTCTATACTTCATTGAACATACATGACAAGGTGTTTCATAATTGTCTGATGGATTCAAGAGCTTTTCATAATCTCATGCTCAAAACTATCATGGAAGAACTTGGACTAGAAATCACAAAAGCATACCATGACTTGTATTCATTTGATTCGAGGAAAGTGTCATGTCTTGGGATCATCAAACATTTGGTCGTGACCTTGTTTCAGCTGCCCATGAAAATTGTGGTGATGGATATTGTGGTAGCTGATGTTCCCCCCAATTTTGGCATGCTGTTATTGACATCTTCGATAAAGAGACTTGGGGGAACCTTGAAAATGGACCTCACATATGCCACTATTCCTATGTTTGGTGGGGAACATAGAAGACTATACAGAGAATCTCAGTTGGCCTACATTATTAGTGATGAAGCAGATCCCACCAACCATCCTATATTTTCACTTGACATTAATTTGGGATCGAGCTTATTGCAGTTCATTGATTCCCCTGTACCTCCTCTTGAAATCAAAAAGAAGACCCTTACCCTCTATGAAGATTCTCCCCAGATTTCCTCTGTGTGGAAAATGTTCTTCGACAGAGCCTCTTCTAGAGAAGGCACTGGAGCTGGAGTGGTCCTTGTTTCTCCTATTCAATAATTTGTATCTCTGTCATTCAAGTTAGAATTTGAAGCTACCAATAATGTGGCAGAATATGAAGCTCTTATTTTGGGTTTGAGGGCT
>JASDQU010883388.1:11450-22285 GCA_032191745.1 Picea mariana
ACTCCGGGAGGAGGGACATTCCCTCCTCCTCCGACGCCAGCCATCGACTTGGGAGTAGGAAATGGGGGTGTAACACACTTTTTTTAATCAGGTGAAACTGGGAAGTTCTAATGAAGAAAGGATGGTATGTCAAATGATAACTATCTTTCCAAAGGACCTTTTCCCTTGTTTATGGATGGGAAAGTTTGATGTGGCTCACTCCTAAATTATGAGTAGTCTGTTTCTGGATCTTTGGTATCAGACAGAGGGCTGCAGGAAGTAGGAGGTTATGAAGGGAATTTAGTCTTTATAAGTGGGTTTTTGGGTTTATTAACTGAAGCGGTTGCCTCAAACGAGCCTCTCGCTTTTAAGATTTTCTCAGGATTATTAACAGGCGCAATCAACTTGCCACCTGGGTTCTGTCTGGTATGCTTTCTACCAGATGGCAGTTTTTGTTTCAGTGGAGTCACCAAGTGAAAGGTTTTTTTAAAAAAGCCTTAAAACTGTGTGCACTCTATGTTCACTATCAAAGAGTAACACTATCAACGAAATAGTTTGTCGTTTTCCCAGGGAAAAGATTTTGTAACTTTGCTCCCTGGCAACGGGGCCAAAAAGATGTTGTTCCTGAGTCTGTACTTAAGGCTGAAAAGTACAGTGTCAAGGCATCCGAAAGTATGAAAGGTCGATAAAGGATTATACTAACCTTTGGTATAGGAAACTTAATGAAGGTTTCTACGTTCTCGCTGCATAGCTTCCCACTGTTCTTGAGTAGTAATATCTTGTTCAATGGCTGCCCATGAACGTTCCAATTCCTCCCGAGTGTTCACAGTTCTAAGGACTGTGTCGAAGAGATTTAAAGTGATATGTATTTGATTAGATAGTCTGGGTTGAATGTTAGGTTGAGTTGCTGGAGGGACAGTCATTGAGGAACAATACCAGTATGGAAATGATTTTTAAAGAGATATTTTATTTGTTGTTTCGATTCGGATGAAGTAAAGAGAAAATTTTGTATGAAAAACGAAATAAGAATGCAAATTGAAGGCCCTTTTCTGTAACTGTATTGTTTTTGGTAAAAATAACGTGATATGGGAGAAGAAAATTTATCTGTAGATAACGCAAAGTTCCTGTTAGTGGAAAACTCGCGTATACACAGAAGAAGAAATTGACATGAACATAATTGACATAGTGTAAATAAACATAAAATTCTGTAAATGTAAATTGGTCTTACACCCGCTGATAGCTGGTGTAGAGGAAAGACAAGAGACAATTACAGAAAAGATGAAATCCCTTCACTATAGTAGTGGTCGTACTAAATTATAGTGACATGCATCAATTATGTAGAGCAAAATGAAAAGAAACAAAAAACATAACGAAACAAACTTGCAACACAATCGTGACAGAATTGAGAATCTTCAAATTTGCTTGTATTAACTTCCTCATGCAAACACTCTATTACAATCGATCTCAAAAAGTGCCTCCTCATCTCTTCTTTTTGTGATGTATTTATNATAGTGACATGCATCAATTATGTAGAGCAAAATGAAAAGAAACAAAAAACATAACGAAACAAACTTGCAACACAATCGTGACAGAATTGAGAATCTTCAAATTTGCTTGTATTAACTTCCTTCATGCAAACACTCTATTACAATCGATCTCAAAAAGTGCCTCCTCATCTCTTCTTTTTGTGATGTATTTATACAAAATTTGCCTCTCGGTTCGGAAGAGACAAATTACTCCATCTGTCTGAATTCGTTTTCAAAAAAGTGCCAGGTGCTTGTTTTTGCTTAGATTTAATACATCTGATACATTTGTCTAAAAAATGAAATACAAGCTGTGAAGGTTTTGCATTGACAGCTAGGGGGAGCAAAATAACTCCATTTCACATATTCTATCTTCAAGAAGTTCTAGGTGCTTGTCCTCGCATGGATTCAATGTACATGATACACTTGTCTGCAAACTGGGTCACAAGCTGTGAAGGCTCGGCTTGACAACTAGCTTCGGAAAAATAGCACTCTCGGGCCAACTATGGAAGTTTATCATCTATTTGTACATTGACGAGTTCAAGAGCGCCGAGTTGTGCACTAGGATGAATCAAATGTTTGTCGATTTGAGCCGGGTCTACCCTGTCCATCCTAGAGATTTCTGCTGAATTCCTCTCATTCTTCTCCTTCATGTCGAGAGAAGTCCGATCTACATTCATCTGTCTCAGCGCCCCTGTGTCACCTCTAATCTCCATCCCTAACAGCTCACCATTCATGGCATTGCAGGCTTCTGCTAACGAATTTGTCACTTTTTTAGCTTTCTCTTTGCTTAAAGTAATATCATGTTCCCATTTCTTTAACAAGATATTACCCCTATTTTGTTCGACAATGGTGAGCCCAGGAGGCCCTGAAAACCTGTTGTTAGTCGCTATCACTGCCTCTTGAAAAGCGATCCGAGCAGCTTCTGCGTTTCTTTCTTTGCTAATCAAATTCTCAGAGATCTGATGTATCAACAAGCAGTCTTCTCGAATCTCTCCTACTTTTTTTAGCAAGCTCTGTTGAGCAGAGGAGATCCTACTCCGAATATCAGTTGCTCGGGATTTAACGATATCGATGTCAATCGCCTTGCTTTCTGCGACCTCCAGCTGAGCCTGCAGCTGTGTAATCGTATCCCTCTGCTGGCCCGATTGCACCCGACCATCTCGGATCGTAGAATTTGCTTGTTCCAGCTTGGTCTTGAGGACTTCAATTTCTTTCTTATCGGCCAATCGGGCCAACTCTATTTCTTCGCTTGCTTGACTCTTAGCGCTTTCTGCTGCCGAAGCCACTCTGGCTTCAAGAGTCTTGATCAGGTGATTTTTTTCTTTGAGATGCTTCTTTAACATTTCGACTGAGAATTGATTTTTCGTCGCATACGCTCCTAGCGTTCCTGCAGTTTCCGTGGCAAATTCATCTTTCCTTTTATTCATCCCATCGGTCATCACTTTGAAATTTTTAACAGTGGACTCTCGCTCTTGATAAAATTCTCGCTTCACCACAGCTTTCCTCTTTTTGTCAAAGAAGAATTCATTAGGAGGGAGTTCTTCTGCCCTTATAGGTCTCAGTTCTTCACCAAATATCCATCCCTCGCTAACGCCTCCCTGTGCCGACTGCAAGGGTGTGACAGAGGTGATGGGTTGCCCGATCTGCTTCGCAGTCTTCCCTGGTGTGTTGAGTGAGTCCTGTTCTTTCAGAGGATCAAAGGTCTTCGTCTCTGTCCCTGTCTCTGGATTCTTCTCTTTCTTGGGACTCTTCCCCTCTCCGAGACTCTTCCCCTGTTCGGGACTCTTGTCCTTTTGGGGATTCTTCTCCTGCTCGGGACTCTTCTCCTGTTCAGAATTCTTCTCTTGCTTGAGATTCTTCCCCTGTTCGGGACTCTGCTCCTGCTCCCCTTCCTGACATTTTTCGGGGTTAGAAGTTTTCCCTGCAGAACTTTCGGCCTCCTTTTCTTTGTCCTTGGAAAGTACCAAACCTCCCAGCACTGCGGGGAGACATCTTTTCCTATGTTCCTGAAATTTCAAAACAGAGGCCCTATCTTCGGGTGCTAGAGATCTGATTACAAATTGCACTTTCGAATAGGACCTCGCCCCTCGGAAAACATCATCCAAGGGCGAACACTCGTTTTCAAACCTCTTTAATCCATAATTCCCCAAATTGGTGCTTACAATTCTCTGTGGATCATGCTTTTTGTACTCAATAGAGACTAGGCTCAAATCTTCTAAGGTTGCAGCTTCAGCCTTAGCATGTATGAAATCTAATAAGGAATAGGAATTAAGGTGAACAGGGAAAAATGGCCATACCTTCTTTGATGACACTTTGAGCTCTTTACTTACTCCACTGATTACCGTTTGTCGCGCAATCTCGCGACAGGCCATCTTGTCGGGGATGAAAAGTAGTAGCGCCAGAGGAGGGACAGTTGCTCCGAAAACTCTCAAATAGGAGAATTCTTCTTCTACGTACCAGTCTGCGATATGGCTCATATTTGCAGCAATGCTATCTGAGATGCGGGGTGGAAAAATACCAAAAAGGGTGAGGTGTAGGGGCACCATCACCCAGTTGAAAATCTCATAAATAAACTTATTTGCATTATTTTCCCACAACTTGTCGTGGTATTCATGCATAGTTTTCTCTTCGGTTGGACTCCAAGCCCAATTCATCAAAGGAAAAGGTGTCATGGAGAATATTGCGTCCATGATATACGCGGACATGAAGAATCTGGATGGTCTCCCGGCTGTTTTTTTCTCTCGGTACTCTATGACCCTGTTGAAAATACTGTCGGAGAGCATTTTCTCCCAATTGAATGAGGAACCTTCTGCTACCCGAAAGATGAGAGGTACCCACTGGATGTAAAAATGCGCAGTATCTTCCCATCTGAAAAGCCGACAAGTCATCATCGCCACATACATATACTGTGGCTCCAATGAAGAAATCGAATACACACCCTTGTCATTTACTCTGAATGTTGCGGAACACGAGACCCAATCTTTTATCAAACTAGGCATGGTTTTATCATATTATTCGCACTCCTTCTTTTTGAAGTCCGCCAAGAATTCTTTGCCATATGTGTATTCAGAAGTTGCTATGAGATTATACATAGATTGGATGTGTTCGGGCCTAAAAGTCCCGACCATGGACTCTCGATAATTTACGATAGTTCTGGAGGGAAGGTCGATGTGATCCAATGCCCATCGGATCATGTCATAGTATGGGAGAAACCGAGGTCTGGTTGCAACCAGGTGCATTCTCGACTGAACAATTGTCTTGTACTTAGTGTTTAGGTCGTCCTTCACAATATCATTGTTATAGTCATCAGAGTCTGAATAGTTTACCAGCTTGGATTGCAGAATGTCTGAAATAAACGACCAGGTGGATACTGAGCCACTCGTCTGAGGTGAAGTATATGAGATGTTGTCTGGACCCTGCGTTGCTACCTCGACAATCTCTTTCGCTGCTCTCCTTGGTGCCATGGATGACGCTTGCTTTTTCACTCTTCTGCAATAGACCTTTGTATACATGCGGAAATGAGTTTCCTTGGAGAAAAGTGAGTTCTATGCGCTTTGAGAGAAATGTTTTAAAATAGAACGCAACTTTCGTATATATTTGAAAATCCTGTACCTTTGAAATAAGTCTATCAAATCGTGAATAAAACCACATTTATTGAATAAATCCGATGTTATTTATTCGTGGATTTACCCTAATTTCTCATTAATGTCATCAATATTTGACGTCTTGACAGGCATTCGGGTTATGGAGCAAGCATCTACATCGTGAAGTGTGCAAACCTCGATGCGTGGGACGAATCTCATTTAAATTTTTAAAAAATCAAATCTTATGGACTTAAATCATTTCCTCACTTTTCGTCGCATCGTGAATTTCCCTTTAACATTCTGACTTTACAACTCGTGAGACTGCGAGTGTCGATTTAGCTTAATTAACAATAACCATGATTTGACACGTCCTTAATTATATAATTAACTTAATCGCCATATCGCGACTCGAGAATTCGAGGACAGATTTTTGGGAAAATGATATGCTGAGTCGCGATATCGTGATGTAGCGATAATTAAGGTACGAATTAAGAGAAGGAAATCTTAGATTAGGCGACTAATTAATCTTGCCATAATCATGTCGCAACTTCGTGAATCGGGATTTTGGACACTTTAACTTTGTGAAAGAAAGTGCTGAGTGGCGATGTGCCGAGAACTAAAACTAACCATGATTAGTTTTTTATCTTTAGTTCTCAACCAAGGTTCTCACAAAATTTATCGTGTTCTCAGCTATCGGGGCTGTAAGGAAAAAAACTTGGGTTCGACGAGTGCCAAGGTGCGAAATACCGACGATGTCTAATCAAGGGTTAAAGGTTTTACCATAGTCAATGCCTTGGGTGAAAATTTTGAAAAACGAGTTCGTAGTTTCGCGACTCGGGACTTGCGAATTCAAACATTGAAGTGTCTGACTTGCGATATCCGACTTGCGATATTCCAAAATAAAACAAAAAAGTGAACATACTTGCGAAAAATGGATCTTTTCTTTTGAAAGTGAAAAAGCATTGCTATTCAGGCGACAAAATTTCAGAGTCTTATGATTTCGGAAGGGAAAGAAAAACAACTTTAGATCTCAAGTATCAAATGTTTGAAAATTGCGTGAGGTGAAAAAACAAGGGCGGCTCCAACAGAATCCATGGCTTCTGGCATATCTAATATGTGATCTGAATCTATAAGGTCACCCTTTTTATTTTTAGGGATCTCACTGATACCTTTAGCAATTTCTTTAGCTTTTTCCAATTTGGTTGTAGCTCTTGTGATAGGTCCTATAGATGATGAAACAATCTGTTTACCTCTTTTTGTTGGTTTCTTATGCAATGGAGGTCTTTTTTCTTTTTTCCTAGTACCTGCTTCAGCATCTTTAGAGTGATCTTATATAACTATGACATTTTCTTCTTTGATTAAGGTATTGAACATGGCTTTGGACTTCAATCTGTATTTGTTGGTAACCCTATTAGAATTCCTTCTAGGGTTTTGAGACACATGAACACCTTTATTCTTTGTCCTTTTGAATACAGTGACCCTTTTATTGGTGGATGGTAGTTCATGCTTGTCTATAGTTTGAATATCAAAATATTCATCTGAATCTTCTTCCCCTTTAACATCTTCCTCAGAAAACATTTCGATTTCTAGATCCAACTTCGGTCTTTTACCTCTGCTATTCCTCGTCACCCTAACTGCAGGCACTTCTTGTTTGACAGGGTTTTCATCAATTAAAATATTTTGTTTCTGTGTGACATTCCTTTTTCCTTTCTTCTATTTGTTGGACTATGGGCTAGGTTTTAAAGATTGCATGAGCCAGCTCTAGGGTTTTTGTATTTCTCTCAAAGAAGACACAACTAAAGTCTTAATTAAGACTTGATGAAACATGCTGCTCTTTGCATTGGAGGAGAGTGACTGCACACTTTTTGACATCTTTGTCAAGATTTTGAGTAGAAAGTAAGGCAGATTTAAAGGATAATCACCATTTAGATGCATTAATAACCTAATGTGGTAGATATAGATTAGTGAGAATCGACCTTCACAGGTGATATACTTGTGGATAACGATCAGAGCAGTGTGCCATTCTGGTCTAATCTAGCTATGAGGAACTCCCTTTCACCAATTTGGATTTTGCTTATCTAGAAGAAAGAATTGATTAACAAATTTTGTAACCAAATTTTGTAAGAAAGTGACACATCATTCAAAACCATGTTTTAAAAATCTAAACTTACAGAAATTATCCAAAAAAGCTAAAAATGCAAACCATAACAATACTGAAAGAAATTATTTAAATAAAATGGAAATAGATAATGAAGTGCATGTAGGAGGGGTTTAGGATTAGGATTTCTCACTAGATCAAAAGCAAAAATAGAGACTAATAGGGTCTATGGTGGAGAAAAGCTCCCGTATTGTAAATTTTTGCTGAAGCTTCTAGTTTTCTGGCTATGTATCTATATTTGATACTTCTTGTTTAATGTAAGTCAGCTTCTTTTGATATCCCTGTAAACAATTGTGTTATAACACTCGGGCATGGAGGATCCAATCGAGGGTAGTTATGTTTTTGTGATGTAGATTTGATCACAGTGACATCATTACCAATTTTAATCAGTTTCTGTGTTGTCTTTTCCCTCCAACGTTGAATGACTCGAGAATGGATGATCCATTCTGGTTGTTGTTATTGAATTGTGATGTATGTTTGATTTTAGTTCAGTGATAATTTCATTCAGTTCCTTAAAACTCTGAACCAAGAGGATCTTGTCTTCTGAGTTTTTCCTCTTTAGGCTGTTGGAATACTAGATTTCCATAGATGAACTCTTCACTCTCTTAAATCTCTTCCCCCTACTCAACTTTAGTACAACTTACAAACTAAATTTAGACCAAGACCTCATCTGCCTATGAATGCCAACCCAATTTTTCTGAGTTAAAGTGCTATAATCCAAAGACTACATCCATCAGAACACCCTTACATTTATTTATTGTGACACAAAATTGTGATGGGTATCAGTCTTGCCTCTGCCGCAATCCAGGGGTGACTTCTGGTGCTAACATTTATAGCATCATTGTCGGGGATGAAATTGAATATTTTCCATAGAATTGAATGACAAAACTTACTAGATTTGAAGGTGCATCTGAGCTTAGTACATCAAAGATTGCAAATGTGCACCTAGCAACTCCACTGTGATGACTCCATTAAGGCGACTCCATTGTTTCAGTTGTGGATTCTAGAGGTAGACACATGAGGTCTACTCCACAATTTCCTTTAACAACACCTGAACCTGACCCAGAGAAAATTATCAAAAAAAGAAAGACCCTTCAAGAAGGTACTTTAGCTACTGAACCAGGTATTACTGATAATTTTCACCATCATCCTCTAGAAACACCAATAGTTATTTCTCATTTTCCTATTACAGCCTCTGTTGGAGTTTCTAGAAGTTTAAATTTTGGGAGTTTTCTTGTTGATTTCCCCTCTCCGAGATTCACTAATCCTTCTCCTATTAAATTTGTTTCATTTATGGAGAGGGAAACCTCCTCTCCCTTGAGTCCTCCATTGTTTTTTTTTGTACCCAAAAAAACACCTCCCATCTCCCTTGCTCAAACTCCATCCCCACCTAGTTCTCCTCCAGTTCACATCCCAATGGTAGGTTCTAATCCCCCTAGAAATGGAATGCACACCATAGTAGCTGCCGGATATGCCCCTCTCATTCAGCCTCAACCTCTTAATTCCCTACCAGTTGGTGGATACTTGAAGCAACTACCTAAGTTTACAAGAGAGGGAGATATCACTACAGAGGAGAACCTTGCAACTTTCTATAGTTATGATGATAATTGTGTCATAGTTGATGAAGATGTGTGGATGAGGAATTTTGTCCAAAGTCTCTATGGAGAAGCCAAAAAGTGGTTCAGGGCCCTGACCCCTGGATCCATTGATGGGATTGAGGCTTTAGATGATGTCATCCTGAGACAATGGGGGGACAAAAAAGACTTCATGTATTATATTACAAAGTTCGGGTCCCTAAAGAGAAAAGAGGGATAGTCTGTCTTTGACTTCTCCAAAAGATTCAACAAAATGTACAATAAGATCCATGCTACGATAAAGCCTATGAAATATTCTGCCAAAATTACTTATGCTAGTGCTTTTGACCCTGATTTCTGCCAACTTTTAAGAGAGATAAGATCTACCTCCTTGGCTCATATGCAAGATGCAGCCCTGGAAGTAGAGTCTAACATATTGGCAGTTGACTAACTCATGAATAAGGATGATAGAAACAAAGGAAGGGGAAGATATGAAGCCTCAACTTCCAGTTCCTCTGCCCTCCCCCCTCAAATGGATGAAATAACCAAGTTACTAAAATCACTTTTAGCTAGAATGGAAAGGTTGGAATTGGAGGGAAAGAAGACATAAAAAAATCCTCAAAATGTTGCTAACAGAGGCAACTTCAAGAGGCCGAATAACAATGCTCCTCAGATGATACAAAGAGAGCCTCAGTACAGAGACAGGGATGATCAGAAAATCCAAAACCCTCTTCAGAACAACCTTGTCACGTATGATGGTGGAGAGGAAGAGGACCCAGACCCATAAATTCACTGTCTTGAAGACTCATCTGCTTCTCCTCACTTAACTTAATAAACATACAAGGAGTCTCTTATGGACATTCAATTAAACGAGATGAGCAAGGGGAATAAGGCCAGTGACAACCAAAATAGATATAATCTCAGGTCCAAGAAAAAAGAAGGAATGCCGAATGTTCCTGAGCATCCTATCAGAGAAGATAAGCCTGCTAAAGATGTAGCAGACAACAACAAAGGTAAGAAAGTGCAGACCCCCTCTCCAGTGGTCAAAACTCTTGTTCTGGATGCAAAATAAATTCCAAAGATCAGATCCCCTTTTAATTTTGAGCATGAAATCCATAAAATTAGGATCCATGTACCCCTCTCCGAGATGGTCAAGAATGAAGATTTCAAAAGGAGCCTATCTAAGCTATTGAATTCTAAGCCCTCATCTCATCCCTCCGACTCAATCAATTTGCAATATGAAAAGGTGGCAGTCATCTCAGGTTCTATGGTAGAAAAAAAGGATGATTCATCCCCTCCCTTCTATACTTCATTGAACATACATGACAAGGTGTTTCATAATTGTCTGATGGATTCAAGAGCTTTTCATAATCTCATGCTCAAAACTATCATGGAAGAACTTGGACTAGAAATCACAAAAGCATACCATGACTTGTATTCATTTGATTCGAGGAAAGTGTCATGTCTTGGGATCATCAAACATTTGGTCGTGACCTTGTTTCAGCTGCCCATGAAAATTGTGGTGATGGATATTGTGGTAGCTGATGTTCCCCCCAATTTTGGCATGCTGTTATTGACATCTTCGATAAAGAGACTTGGGGGAACCTTGAAAATGGACCTCACATATGCCACTATTCCTATGTTTGGTGGGGAACATAGAAGACTATACAGAGAATCTCAGTTGGCCTACATTATTAGTGATGAAGCAGATCCCACCAACCATCCTATATTTTCACTTGACATTAATTTGGGATCGAGCTTATTGCAGTTCATTGATTCCCCTGTACCTCCTCTTGAAATCAAAAAGAAGACCCTTACCCTCTATGAAGATTCTCCCCAGATTTCCTCTGTGTGGAAAATGTTCTTCGACAGAGCCTCTTCTAGAGAAGGCACTGGAGCTGGAGTGGTCCTTGTTTCTCCTATTCAATAATTTGTATCTCTGTCATTCAAGTTAGAATTTGAAGCTACCAATAATGTGGCAGAATATGAAGCTCTTATTTTGGGTTTGAGGGCT
>JASDQU010883389.1:6453-21157 GCA_032191745.1 Picea mariana
TTGCCCTACCTCAAGGGTTTTCTCTATATTCTTGTGTTCATGTTATGGTGAATGGTTTGGTTTATTCTTGGTTATTTCTGAAGTATATTTGCAGATATGATATAGGTACTTAAAAACATTACAGATGATTTGGCCAAAATCTGGTATGGTGTTCTCCATCTAGATCAAGAACGTTGGAAATGGAGAAAAAATGCCTACCAAGGGTATGTTTCTTGGACACACTTTGTGGAAGATCTTTATGAATGCTTTGAAACTGACACCAACCATTTAGGTCATTTGACAAAGTTGAAACAATCTGGCATAGTGGAAGACTTAAAATCTTCTTTTCAGCGACTGGATTTTCATACAGAGGGCATGTCTGATGTTTTTTTCTGAGAATATTTTATCAGTGGCCTCAAGGATGAGATTCGTGCCCATGTCCTCATGTCTTGGCCTCAGAGTTGAGTGGAGATTACTAAAAGAGCTAAGGAAGCACAACAAGTTGTCTCTTCTCAAAACTGGAAAACCTCCTTTATTTCTCGCACTAAACTAGTAAATCCCACTCCTTCTACTCCACTAAATATCCAAAACTTAACCAGGGCCGAAATGGTTGAACACCAACTCAAAGGCCTTTTTTATAATTGTGACGAAAATTATTTTCTGTGACACAAGTGTAAGGAACAAAATATTTTTATGGCCATCTTGGAGGATGTTTCAGAAGAGGATGTTGAAGCTCCCCTAGTGTCTATGTCACCTGAACCCATTGACATAAACCCCTCCCTCAAACCCTCCCGAAGTAGAACCAGTCATTTCCCTAAATTCTCGCATTGACTTCTCTGCTCTACAAACCCGCAAGATAATTGGTCACATCAAGCATAAGAAGTTCATCATTCTTGTTGATAGTGGAAGCACCCATAATTTTATTCATCGCCACATTGCCCAAGAAACTAATTGCTATATCCATGTATTCAATAATTTTGAAATCATGATTGCCAATGGCGGGTCCATGAAATGTTGAGGGCATTGTGAAAATGTGTGTCTCCAAATTGGTAACTACCACCTAAAATCTCATATGTTTTCTATCGACATGGGCGGTTGTGACATTGTGTTGGGTGTAGAATGGCTAAGGAATTTAGGTCCCATTCTCATGTATTTTAAGGAATTAACCATGCAATTCGACTAGGAGGGCCAACAATATAAGTTACAAGGAATCACTATCAGTTCCCCAGAGATCATTAGTTCCCATCGCATGGAAAAATTGCTCAAAAAAGGTCATTCTAGCGTTATTTTCCAACTCCATGCCATAGAAGCAACTGAGATATCCTCTGTGTTGTAGGACCTCCAATCCATTGTAATATCCCCAAGGATGAGCCCTGTTGTAATCATGTTTACGAATTGTAAATAATGTTTGTAGGCTGGTGAGCCAAGTATTGATAAGTCAGTATAATTATGTGTTTATTAGGCTGGAGAGCTTAAGTGTTAAAGGCCAGAAGCCTATTTTTGTATATGTAATATGTAGAACATTAATGAATATTAAACATCGTTGTGTGAAGACCGACCATAAAGAAAGAGTGATGGGGGACTAAGCCTCCACAGGGTGGGTAAGGGAAGAGGGGGTTGAAAGGTTGGAAAGAGGGGTTAATATTAGGGGATTAAGTTCTTGGGAACAATATTTTATTATTATTCTAAATATGTGGGACAAAACATTTTTTTATCCTAAGTTTTGGGAGAGGCAATGCATGCAGCTCCAACATGTGCAAAAGGGAACACATGTATCCCCAGGAAGACAAGTGTCGACCTGAGTGCATGTAGCTAAAATCTTAAGCATCAGTTGAGTCGGGGGTTCATCCTCCATTCTGCCATCAACTGTCTGAAACTTGGAATTCCATCTGGTCTCGACGTTGGTCCTCCATTCTGTTGTCGGCTGTCTGAACTGAGGGATCTCTGCATCTGAGTTCTGTAAGCCTCATGTAGCTCTGAAACCTAAGGGCTATGATGTTTTCTTGAGAAGCTGGTACACCCTCTATCTGAACTGTTGATAGAGGGTGTNACACCCTCTATCTGAACTGTTGATTTTGTTTCGACCTTTGCGTGGATTAGTTGTCACGCATCCTGAAAACTGGTGTTACCTAAACCATGTTGTGTCTTGGTGGAATATTTCCATTTCCTTTTTCCGTTCCCCATTTTCTTGTTACTGCTGTCACTTGTGAGTTAACAAAACGTTGATGTTGTTACTGTTATTCTGAACTTGCAGGAATTGAGTTGGAAACTGGTTGAAGAACTAGGTTTTCAGGCCGTGGTAGAAGAGGTAGGTTGTCAAGCCTCTGAGAATCTCTCTCCAGGTGAGAGAGAATCTACTGGGAAGTGGTTTTCTCCCAGAGATATTCAAGCACCAGCTACGGATATCTGAGAATTCTTGATCCAGCTTGTTGCCAAGACCCAGAGAAGGAGGTGAAGCACCAATGGACTATGCTTGTGAAGGTGTATACTCCTGGGTGGAACAAGCATCTGTGGAATGAGAGTTCATGAGTAGTGGGCGTAAGAAGGCTCCTAGAGAGAATCCTTCTGATTGCTCCATACAGTTTTCCTGTAACCTCAACCTAGTCTATGATTCCCTTGCCCTAGGTGGAGCTTGGTACCAGCTCAAGGGTGACCCACTATTGAGCGTGATGAGTAGCGTGGTCTAATGATGGGAGGTTCATGGAAGGTATGCATGTATTTGGTGGAGTTATTATAGTTTCAAAGATAATTATTAATGTTTTGTTTTAATTTCAATTAAAATGCATGTCTGTGATGCTTGCAATATTATCATGTATTTCATTACAATGATATTAATGCTAATTCCATTAATTTTGTATGTTAGAATTAATACTATGATTACTCTATATTGTTGGTTAAATTTCATTAAAATCTGTTAATTAGATTTAATATGCATGATATATATAAATTTAAGAGAATGTTCCACATAGTAGCATTTCCCGGCCATGGGGTTGATGGCGGAGGATATTACAATATGGTATCAGAGCCATGTTTTCAACATTGAGCCTGGATGGGCCGGATAAGCGGTCTTTGGACCCAAGGTTTCGAGAGGAAATTGTGTTTGGAGGACTAATTTTGAACCTTAGATTTTTTCTGAGTTCCAAGGGGTTACTTGGCCATGTTACGAAGCTCAGGAGGAGTAGTGGTAGAATACAACCACAGCCAATGTGGTATTTGACCAGAGAGAGAGAGAGCTCAACATTTGGGGTGTTGAAGCCGTAGGATCTGTTCGAAAGGAGAGGAGAAAACTTTACAACTGTTAGATCCACAGAAGGTGCATAAAGGATATCTTGGAATCCTTTTGGTAGTTCAACTGTCGAGAGAAGTGGGTTGCGCTGAGGCACAAACCTCCAAAACCTGAAACTTCAAAACCTTGAGGAGATCTGCACTGTAGATTTGGGAAACTATCTTGACTGTTGGATCAAGAAGAAGATCAGATTGTAATTTCGGGAGTTCGACTGTCGGGAGAAATGGGATTTGCTGACACACAAACTCCCAAAGCTCAAAATCATGAAATCCCAAAGAGCCGAAGTAGTGAGTCAAGTTGACATCACTTGGATGGATGTGGAAATGTAGGATGTGTGCCATGTACCAGTGGGCCCCAAAGGAAAAGTGGAAACAGTGGGGTCGGATGGCATCACCTGAGGTAACGTGGACCTTCTTAAGCACACCACGTGTCACCACCATGGTTGGTGACAGCTGTGTTGTGGGCCCAAAATCTAGAAAGGTCAGAAGTTCAGAAGTCAGAATTTGGGAGGAAAATGAGTGTGGGAGATTCCAGGACAGAATTCCTGAACCTCTGAAACCCAAAACTCTGAAGTTCTAAAGGATTCGATGACATAATTTCCCTTGTGTATGTCCATCGTTGGATGTTAGTTATGGTGGACGGTTGATCTACCTACCTTGTGAGTTCGGTAATTTGTAACTCCAAGTAATTGATGTGCCATGATTGGAGTTTTCCAAATGTCAAAGTCCCAATTAGAGAACCTTGAGATATAATTCTTGGAAATGAACCATGGTCACATGGGGGTTGGAAAAATGAGAGAGAATGAGATAAGTCTTGAGTGCACTACAAATTCGAGCAGATCTCGGAAAATTCATGGAAAATAAACTTTTTCTTGAATCAAGTTATTTATGAATGTTGTGGGATTTGTTAAGGAATAATGAATTGACAAATTCTGATTGTTTTCACATTGTTATGTAGAAGTTCAAGAAGTACCAAAACTAAATAGAATTTCCACTACGTGAAAAATAAATGGAAAGAGCATGGACCACTTCCAGTTTCGAGGACGAAGAAAAAGGAATGGATGTTCATTTTGGATTTGAAGGGTAGAAATCCAATGGCCATGGATAAGAGATAGATAAGGAAGGGAATATGATGAAGATCATTGAAACATTGCAGAAAGATGCCCAAACTCACGGAAAAAATAGCAAAAGGCTCGGGAAAGATCATGATAAACAAGGTGAATTAAACTTAAAGTTGATGAAGAGTATGGAAAGAATAGAAAATAAGTTGGATAGGGAGAGTGACTCGAGCAGAACAAGGATTCACCATACTTCTGAGGGAAGAAGGTCAAGGAGTGTGGGTAGAGACCATCATCACTCCCAAGGTTTCTCCAAGAGAAGGACACATAGTAATTCAAGCCCATCCCCTACCAGAAAGCACATGAGATCTAGAGTGGATGAATTGAAGGGAGAGATGAACAAGATTAAACCTCCTACATTTGATGGAGAACATCAAAAGGAGGAATACGCTGAAACATGGTTGCTTGGTATGAGGAAATACTTCCAACTACAAAATTATTCCTCTCATGCAAAAGGAAGAATTGCGATGTATCAACTGAAAGGAAAAGCATCCATGTGGTGGGATCAACTTGTGCATGTGCAACACATTAGAGATAAATATATCACTTGGAAGGAATTCAAGAGGTATTTTGAGAAGAAGTATTTGGATAAGAGATATTATGACAGAAAGATGAAAGAGTTATTTGAACTCAAGTTAGGCAACATGACCATCGATGAGTATGAACGTAGGTTTTTGGAACTGTTGAAGTATGTTCCTCTCATCAAAGAAGAAACTGTCAAGATTCAAAGGTATCTGAGTGGACTGCCACCTTCCATTGGTGACAATATTTAGTATGATGATCCTAAGACTATGGAAGAAATGATAAGGAGAGAGAAGTGATTATATGATAAACAAAGAGACAAGCCTACTTTCCGGAAGTCTTAGGAAGACAAGAAGAAATTCTGTATGGATCTGAGTAAGAAGGGAACTAAACCTCCCTTTTTCATAAATATTCCTCAAAGACAGCCATCATTTAGAGAGCCAAGAATGGATGATGTAGGGGAACAAAGGCTAAGACAGATGCCCATTCAGTGTTGGGGTTGTTAGGGAAAACATAAGTATAGAGATTGTCCCCACAAAAATGGAAAAGGGAGAGATTTCCATAATGTTCAGCAAGATGAAACAATGGAGTACATGGGTAGTAGAATGCCAAGGATCTATGCATCCCTGGACAACAAGTAAGATGAATTTTAATTGCACATGATTGAAGTAGAAGGTATGATTAACATATGACCATTTACTATTTTAATTGATTTAGGGGATAGCCATAGTTATGTAGATCCTAGAGTGGTGGAAAGTTTTCATATGTAAGGAAGAAAACATGAAAATTTTTGGTTAGTGCAAATAGCTATAGGAACCAACAGAAAAGTCACTAAGTTAGTTAAGTCGTGTTCAGTGGACATGAATGGACTGAGCACAAAGGCTGAATTGAATATTCATCCTTTAGGTTCTTATGAATGTATAATTGGGATGGACTGGTTGGACCAACATGCCATCTTGGAATATCGTAGCAAGGATTACACTTGCCTGGATGAGGAAGGAAATCATAAAACAGTCCAAGGAATTCCCAGATCTATTGCTATCAGAGAAATATCAACAATGCAGCTAAAGAAGTGCTACAGGAAAGGTTGTCAATTATTTGTATCCCACATTCAGGTAACACCTAAGGATAAGGTGTCAAGTATTGGAGATAATGTGGTACTAAAGAAGTTTGAATGTGTATTTCAAGAGGTACTTGAATTATCCCCGAAGAGAGATATTGATTTCTCTATAAATTTGATTCTTGGAGCAGTGCCAGTGTCGAAAGATCCTTACAGAACGAGTACACCAGAGATGAAAGAGTTGAAATTGCAACTTGAAGATCTTTTGAAGAAGGGGTACATATGCCCTAGTTTGTCACCTGGGAGTGCCTCAGTCCTATTCGTGAAGAATAAGGATGAAATGATGAGATTGTGTATCAATTTCAGATAATTGAACAAAGTAACCGTGAAGAACAAATATCCTCTGTCGAGGATCGATGATATCTTTGATCAGTTGAAGGATGCTAATATATTTTCGAAGATAGATATCAAGTCAGGATATCACCAGGTAAGGATAAAGGATTAAGACATTAGCAAGATTTCCTTTAGAACAAAGTATGGTCATTATGAGTTCATAGTGGTGCCATTTGGATTGTCGAACGCACCCGCTATTTTTATGTTCTTAATGAATGGTGTATTTAGGAATTATCTAGACAAGTTTGTCATAGTCTTTCTGGATGAAATTATGGTGTATTCCAAATCAGAGGAAGAGAATGAGAAACATATTAGGATGGTGTTGTAGGTGCTACAAGAGAACCAACTATATGCCAAGTTGAGCAAGTGCTCATTTTATTAGGAGCAGATCCATTACCTGGGGCATATTATTTCGAAGGATGGGATAGTTGTAGATCCTAAGAAGATTGAGGCCATCAGAGAATGGTTAGCACCAAAGAATGTGACATAATTCATATCCTTTATGGGTCTAGCTGGTTATTACATAAGGTTTATCACAGGGTTCATACAGATATCTCAGCCTATCACTTCCTTCGAAAGGAAGGAGAAGAAATTTTAGTGGACAAAAGATTATGACAAAAGATTTTAGTGATTGAAGCAACTGTTAACTAGTTATCCAATCCTAAGGATTGCATATCCGAATGAATACTTTGTGTCTGTTCACAGATGCATGCAAAGAAGGTGTAGGAGGAGTCCTCAGTTAGAATGGATTAGTAATTTGTTATGAATCTAGAAAGTTGAAAGAGCACGAAAGGAAATACGCAACTCATGATTTGGAGTTGGCAGCCATAGTACATGCTCTAAATAAATGGAGGCATTACCTCATGGGAAGAAGGTTCAAACTAAGGATGGACCATAATAGTTTGAAGTATTTTTTTGATCAACCAACCTTGAATGCTAGACATAATAGGTGGATGGAGTTTCTCTGTGAGTACGATTTTTATATCAAGCATATCAAAGGGAAGGAAAATAAAGTGGTTGATTCACTCAGTAGGAGAGTACATAAATTGCATGCTACAACCATTAGCACATACCAGACTGATATTAAGATTAGAATTTTGGAGGTTGAAAATACAGATTTGTAGTACAGGGATTTGTAGCAAAGATACAACAAGGTAATATGCCACAGAAAGTGGAGAGTTATAAATTGGAAACTAATGTAATACTTTTGTAAAAGAACATAATTTATGTACCTAATGTTCAGTACATGAAATGTATGATTTTTCATGAAATGCACAATGTGCCTTATGCAGGGCACCCTGGATATCACAAAACCATGGAAACAGTCAAGAGCCATTACTTTTGGCCAGGTATGAATAAATATATTTCTGAATACATCGCTAGATGTGTGGACTTCCAGACAGTTAAAACTGAGAACAGACACCCAACAGGGTTGGTGCAACCTTTACCCATTCCTGAGTGGAAGTGGGAAGTGGTGACAAGGGATTTCATCATAGGATTTTCCAGAACATGCAAGCATCATGATTCAATTATGGTGGTGGTGGACAAGTTTACGAAAGCTACCCATTTCATTCCATTAAAGACTACTCACAAGGTAGCAGATGTTGTTGACATATTTGTGAAGGAAATAACACACTTGCACCAAATCCCCAAGACAATCGTGTCTGAAAAAGACCCGAAATTTACCTCACATTTCTAGAAAGGGTTGTAAAGGATTTAGAATGAATCTAAACTTTAGTAAAACCTATAATCATGAGTCTGATGGGAAGACAGAGAGGGTGAATCGAGTAATAGAAGACATACTAAGGATGTATGTGATGGACAAACCCTCAAAATGGGAAGACTACCTACATTTGTTAGAATTCACCTACAACAATGGGTATCAAGCATTGTTGAATATGATCCCATTTGAAGAACTTTATGGAATAAAATCCAATACTCTAGTAAGCTGGGATAATCCAGTTGATAGGGAAGTAGTTGAGCCAGATTTGTTCAAGGAAATGGAAGAACATATGCTAAAAATTAAGTAGAATTTGAAAGCTGCCCAAGACAGGAAGAAACGTTATGCTGATAAAAAAGGAGTCCACAAGGAATTCAAAGTGGGTGATCATGTTTTTCTGAAAGTAAAAGCTAGCAGAAGTTCCCTGAAGCTAGGAAATTGTGCCAAGTTGGAAGCTAGATTTTGTGGGCCATTTGAAATCCTAGAAAGGATTGGGCCAGTTGTATATATTATTTCATTACCTGCATCCATGAATGTAGATAATGTGTTTCATGTTTCATTGCTTAAGAATTATATACCTGATGCTAATAATTTAATCGATTGGAATGTGATTCAGTTGGAGAAAGAAGGTGTCCTGCAAGTGCATCTTCTGTGCATATTGGACCAGAAAAGAAAAAATCTCTGGAATTGATACATAGGGCCTGTAAAGTTCTAGTGGACCTGGTACAATCCTAAGGACGTGACATGGGAGCATGAGGATGCTATGTAGGCAGAATACTCGCATCGTTTTTAAGATTTTGAAAATCGTTTTGACGCTGTGTGAAAGTTTCACTAAGGACATTGCAAAAATAAGGGGAAGGGATTGTAATATCTCGAAGGATGAGCCCTGTTTTAATCATGTTTATGAATTTTAAATCATGTTTGTAGGATGGTGAGATGAGTATTGATAATTCAATAGGCTTATGTGTTTATTAGGAAGGAGAGCCTAAGTGTTAAAGGCCATGAGCCTATTTTTGTATATGTAATATGCAGAACATTAATAAAGATTAAACATCGTTGCATGTAGACCAACCATGAAGAAAGAGTGATGGGGGACTAAGCTTTCACAGAGTGGGTAAGGGAAAAGGGGTATGAAAGGTTGGAAAGAGGGGTAAATATGAGGGGATTAAGCCTCTAGGAATAATATTTTATTGTTATTCTAAATATGTGGGACAAAACATGTTTTTATCCCAAGTTCTGGGAGAGGCAACACATGCATCTCCAACATGTGAAAAAGGGAACACATTAAGCCCGAGAAAGACATGTGTCAACTTGGGTGCATGTGGTTAAAAGCTAAAGTGTTAGCTGAGTCGGGGGTTCATCCTCCATTCCGCCATCAACTGTCTGAAACTGGGAATTCCATATGGTATTAGCATTGGTCCTCCATTCTTTTGCCGGCTATATGAACCAAGGGATATTTGCGTCTGAGTTCTGTAAGCCTCATGCATCTCTAAAACCTAAGGCCTATGATGTTTTCTTGAGAATATGGTACACCCTCTGTCCGAACTATTGAGTTTTTGTTGATATCTGCGTGGATTACTTGTCATGCATCCTGAAAATTAGTGTTACTTGAACCATGTTGTCTCTTAGTGGCCTATTATCATTTCCTATTTCCGCACCCCATTTTCCTATTGTTGTTGTCACTTGTGAGTTAACCAAACACTGATGTTTCTACTGTTATCCTGAACTTGCAGGAATTGAGTTGGAAACTGCTTGAACAACGAGGTTTTTAGGCCATGGTAGAAGAGGTAGGTTTTCAGGCCTGTGAGTAACTCTCTCTATGTAAGAGAGAGTCTACTGGGAAGTGGTTTTCTCCTAGAGAGAGTCGAGCACCAACTACAGAGCTCTGAGAATTCCTGATTTGACTTGTTTCTGAGACCCAGAGAGGGAGTTGAAGCAACGATGGACTATGATTTTGAAGGTGTATACTCTTGGGTGGAACAAGAATGTGGGGAATGAGAGTCTGTGAGTAGTGGGCGTAAGAAGGCTCTTGGAGAGAATCCTTCCGGTATCTCCGTGCAGTTTTCCTGTAACCTCAACCTAGTCTAGGATTCCCTTGCCCTAGGTGGAGGTTGGTCCCAGCTTGGGGGTGACCCACTATTGAGTGTGATGAGAAACATGGTCTAAGGCTGGGAGGTTCATGGAAGGTCTGCACATATTTGGTGGAGTTATTACAGTTTCAAAGATAAGTATTAATTTTGTGTTTTAATTTCAATTAAAATGCATGTCTGTGATGCTTGCAATATTATCATGTATTCCGTTGCAATGATATTACTATTAATTCCATTGATTTTGTATGTTAGCATTAATACTATGATTACTTTGTATTTTTGGTTAAATTTCATTAAAATATGTTAATTAGATTTAATATGCATGATATATATAAATTTATGAGAATGTTCTGTGTATTAGCGTTGCCCGACTATGGGGTTGATGGTCGAGGATGTTACATCCATCCTCTCTAAACATCAAGTGGTTTTTTCCATTCCCTAGGGACTCCCTCCTTCCCGTGGTGTTCATGATCATTCCATTCCCTTTGTCCCATGAAGCCTTCCTCCCAATATCCATCCCTATAGTCACCCCTTTTCCCAAAAAAATGAAATTGAGAAAATGGTTCAAGAACTACTCAACGCAATTGTTATCCACCCTAGTATGAGCCCCTACTCTTCTCCTATGGTCATTCACCTTAATAAATAAGGTTCTTGTCGCATGTGTCCTCACTTTTGAGCCCTCAAAAAAATCACCATTAAAGACAAATTTCTCATTCTAGTCATTGATGACCTCTTGGATGAATTGAGTGACGCGTGGTTCTTTACTAAACTTGATCTTTGATCTGGCTACCACCAGATCCATATAAAAGAGGCAACCACTCCTAATATTTCCTTTAGAACTCATGAGGGGAATTATGAGTTTTTGGTCATGCCCTTTGGCTTGTGTAATGCTCCCTCCACTTTCTAAATCCTCATGAATCATGTCTTCCATCCTTTTCTCCATCATTTTGTCTTATTTTTCTTTGATGACATCCTCATCTATAGAAAAAACTGGACAGACCATATTGATCATGTGGATCGAGTTCTCCATCTACTCTCTCAACACCAACTTTTCCTGAAATAATCTAAATGTGATTTTGGCACCTCAGAAGTCGAGTACTTGGGTCATATTATTGGCAAGCCCGACGTCGGGGTGGATCCTAAAAAAGTTGAAGCTATTCAAGACTGGCCTCACCCAAAGACTCTCAAAATATTGTGGGTATTTCTAGTATTAATAGGTTATTATCATGAGTTTTTTAAGAATTACAGAAAGATTGTGACACCTCTCACTGCACTCCTTAAAAATAATTCTTTCACTTGGAATCCAACAACAACTTAGGCCTTTCAAATCTTGAATATGGCCATGTGCACCACTACAGTCCTGGCCCTTCCTGATTTCACAAATATCTTTGTCCTAGAATGTGATGCTTCAGGGAAAGGAATTAGCATTATCCTTATGCAAGAGGGTAGGCCTTTGGCCTTTACCAAAAAACAAATGTCTGAGCAAAAATTGGCCAAATCAATCTATGAAAAGGAAATGTTGGCTATTCTGCATGACGTTGATATTTGATGCCCTTATCTATTGGGGAAATGCTTCCAAATTAAGACAGGTCATCAAAGCCTCAAGTATTTTCTAAAACAATGCATTTCCTCCCCAGAGCAACAAAAATGGGTGACTAAGATCTTTGTATATGATTTTGAGATCATTTATAAGAAAGGAAAATACAATGTGGTTGCTTATTCACTTTCCTACAAATATGAAGATTAAGGGTCCCTTTTTTTCTCTTTATTTCATTGTACTAGATTGGCTCCAAGATGTTTTCCAGGAATGGCTACATGACCCCAAAAGTTAGCATATGATACAACAATTGCAGTCCAATTCTCCAGTTTCCCCAGGGTACTCTTGGCTCCATGATGACCTTCGATACAAAGGCTGTTTGTATTTAAGTAAACAGTGAAAACTTAAATCCAAAGTACTTTCTGAGCTTCATGCTACACTCACAGCTGGGCACTCTCAGTTTACCAAAACCTATGACAGGGTCAAATGTTCTTTTTTCCCGCATGGTATGAAACATGATGTTAGTAATTTTGTGGTTTAATGTGATGTGTGTCAACACAACAAGGGTGAAAAAGTCAAATCTATTGGCACACTACAACCGCTTATGATTCCCCTTGCTATTTGGAAGAATATCTCTATGGATTTTATTATAGGCTTACCTAAATTGGGCAATAAATCAATCATCATGGTGGTAGTTGATCTTCTTTCCAAGTATTCTCATTTCTGTGCTCTTCAACACCCATTTATAGTATCCACTGTGGCTCAACTTTTCATGGATCAGGTCTTCAAGTTTCATGGCATGCTGCATTTTATTGTTTCTGCGTGACCCAACTTTCACTAGAAATTTTTGTAAGAGATGCTCAAGATACAAGGCACGCAATTTCACCTCAACACAACTTATCATCCCTAGAAAAATGATCAAATTGAAGTTGTCAATAAGTGTTTGGAAACATATTTGAGGTGTTTTGCCTCAAAAAGGAAAAATCAGTGGGATCAATGGTTACCACTAGTTGAATGGTGGTACAACACTTCATACCATACAGCTACTTGCATGACTCATTTCGAGGTGGTATATCGAAAAAATACACGTTCATTTCTCTCATATTTTCCAGGTGTCTCAAAGGTCTAGGTGGTTGACCAAACACTTACAGTTCAAGAGGATATTCTCCATACCCTCAAAGAGAATTTGGTCATGGCATAGAATCTCATGAAGCAACAAGAAGATCAAGGTCACTCTGAACATCAATTTGTAGAAGGGGATCATGTGTTTCTTTGACTAAAACCTTACAAGAAAAATTCCCTCAAGGTTGACCATTGTCAGAAACTGGTGCCAAAATTTTATGGTCCTTATACTATTATCAAGCATGTGGGACAGGTGGCCTATCAGGTATATTTTTCCAGTCATCCTAAGCTCCATCATGTTTTTCATGTTTCCTTCTTAAAGAAGGTGATTGGAACTAAGTACCAAACTCAAACCAACATTCTCGAGTTGGACAAAGAAGGATCCATTTGGATACAGCCACAAGAACTTTTGAGCCAATGTGAGAATGTATGCTTCAACAAAACATTAAGTAAGTGTTATTCCAATGGAAAGATACAACTCCAATAGATGCCACTTGGGAACCAAATACCATTTTGCAACAATTTCCACATCTCAAGCCTTGAGGACAAGGCTATTTTTAAGAGGGAGGACATGTTAGGGACCTAACCCCTCATGTAAGTAGAATAATATATTCCTATGTAATAAAGGTCAATATTAATAAGGCCTAGAAATAAAGAAGAATAAGTCCAATGTAAGAAGAACTAATAGAAGCTTCTGCTTCTAGAAGGATATTCCTCTAGATGGTTCTTTTGATAGACATATTTAGTATAAATAAGAGTTGAGGGTATGCAAAATTTTGTCTCACATCATCTCACATGCATGTCACTGACATCCACTATGTCACAACCTAGGTCAATGAATGTATGCAATGTCCTTGCACTCTCTGTGAATCACTTGATCACTTCACATATCAATGTCCTACGATCATTGAGTATAGGCATCGTCAATCGACCCTTATTCCCAATCCTGCCATCACCCCACTTTCAGTGACGTCGGTAGTTCCCCCTACTCCCTCTCTTGATATTGTTTATATCTTCTCCCCCAAGCCCGAAGGACTTCCCACTCCTCCATGGTTTGTCGATATCCTAAAGGAGGATTTGCACCCAAATTTCCCCAATTCTCACATTCATTTCCCCATGGAAATCTTACGCCCGACCACCATTTTCAACCCACAATATCTTGATATTTTATTTATGTCGAGCGAATCATCACAACCACCTTACGATACCCACTCTACATCATTGCCATCAGAAGACAACCACACAGTGACTATCATGAATTTTATTCCACTGGATCCACTATATTCTTGACAGTTCCACTGTGACAAAGACATCCTCGAGGAATTAACTACCCCAAATTTCCCATGGAATCTACTCCATCAACGAGTGCTCTTTATCTCAGAAGACGCCTTTGCACCTCTTAGCCAAAAATCCATATACACAATCGAATCCAAAGATTTTATCCCATCAGGGCATATAGATTGGTTCAATAACCCTATCCCTACCCCTGACGCTTTTGAGAAAGGTAATATGGTCAACACTTCCCCCATTGTCAAAATTGATATTTCCATCAAACCTGACATCATAGAGGAAATCACCATTGGTTCCGCATGCTCTCCTAAAGAAATCATCGCTTACAAAGCTTTCTTCCAGGAATACCAAGACATTTTTTCCTGGTCATACATTGAGATGCCTGACCTTGATCCCTCTATTGTCGAACATTGTATAGACACATGGCCTGATATTACCCCTATATGACAAAAGCAATGTCCATTACATGCATCCAAAGCAGTGTCCATCAAAGCTGAAATTGACAAATTACATGCTAGAGGGTTCATATACCCCATCACATATACGTCAAGGGTGTCCAACCCCGTTCTCGTTAACAAAAAGCAGGGA
>JASDQU010883390.1:2176-18964 GCA_032191745.1 Picea mariana
GAACCTCATAATTTTTGGTATAAAAGAACAACAAGAGGAGGATACGCTAGCAATAGTAAAAGAAGAATTAAAAAATAAATCACAAATTGATACAACTTACCTCATAGAAGCAAAGAGGCTAGGAAAAATAATTGATCACAAAAATAGGTTGATCCATGTCAAAGTAAGTTGTAATAACCATAAATATAGCATACTTAGTAAATCTCCGAGCTTAAAAGGGTCAAGAATATTTATAAATGAAGACCTCATTCTCGAAGACCAAGCTGAATTAAGGAAGAAAGTTCAAAAGGTAAAAGAATCCAGGAAAGAAGGAAAATGGGCAATAATTAAAAATCGAAAAGCTATTGTTAGGGATAGAGACCAGAAGGATAATAATAAATAGAAATTTGGGACACTTGGGATCCTTTTTTGGAATTGTCATGGCTTTCCATGGCGCAAAGGTCCTATGATAAGTTGGATCCCGAGTGATATTGATATTATCTATCTAGTTGAAACATGGGAGCATGAGGAGTCTAAGGTCCCTGACATGGAAGGATTTGTTTTGTGGTCGGCATGGAACAAAAAATCTCATCGTAGAGGGATAGGAGGCATAGCTTGTTATATTAGAAAAAACATTTCTCCTCACATTCAACTTCATAAGATTGACCCTCTTAATCAATACATTTGGATAGAAATTCCAGACACCAATGCTAAGAAGATGTATATAAGAATTTGTTATTTTGCACCTATTAATTCTACTTTTTATAAGAACAATAATCTACATAAAAATTGTCCCTATAATAATTTAGAACAAGATATTTATAATTTGAAAAATGAAGGTAATATCCTCCTGCTAGGAGACTTTAATGCTAGGACTACAACTAAGAAAGCTACTATTTTTAGTGATGACTCCAACCATAATCCTTTATGGCTAGATGAGGACCTTTTTTTATCTAATAGCTACAAAAAAATCTCCGAAGACCTAATTGATAATTTGTTTGGTACTGAGTTGGTCAAGCTCTGCAGCTCTCAAGACTTAATAATTTGCAATGGAGTAATGAAGTGGCCAAACTCCAACCAAATGACCTGTATTCATGGGATAGGTAGTAGTTTTGTAGATTATGTGATATCAAATATCCCCGTTTCCAACCAAATAACAACTTTTGACCTTTTAAATGACCATGAGCTTGACTCTAATCATAAACCTTTAACCCTAACTCTAAAATTTTCCATGCATAGAAGCATCATTGAAGAGAATCTTGATAATAAAAGGAATTTGCGCTTTGACAAAAGTTAAGTTGACATTTTCTTAAACGATTTAAATACTAAATTAAACCTCCTAGCTTATAAGGACAACATTGAAGAACTCTATCATAATTTTACAACTACCCTTTCCACTTCTATTAACAAGTTCTCTTTCGAGGTGTCCCATAAAAAGAATAATAGAACAACCAACCCTTGGTATGATAAAGAATGTAAAATTTCTAGGAAAACCATTAGGGATACTTCTAATGAGCCCTTAAAACTTGATAAGATCAATATGTACAAAGCCCTAATTAAAAGGAAAAAAAAAATACTATATCAATAAAAGGCAAGAACAACTTTCACAACTATACAAGTTGGATCCTAAGAAGTTCTGGAGCCAAATTCTAAAACACAATACTAAAGAAAATAATAGGATTCCCTTAACATACTGGAATTCCTACCTTAAAAATCTTTACGAGTTCCCTAATGCCATGGGCACCATTCCTATTGTCCCTACAAAGGAAGAAATTTTTTCTTTATATGACATAGAGTTCGGGGTTAAGTGACTCGCAAATGGGAAAGCTAAGGACATTGAAGGCTACCAAGCTGAAATTTTTAAAATCGAAGGGTCTATCCTTATCCCTCACATACACAAAATCTTCAATTTAGCAATCAAGCAGGGCTTCCCTAAACCCTGAATGCAAAGCCTCATTGTTCCTATTTTTAAAAATGGGGATAAAAACATGCCCTCTAATTATAGGACCATTATGATTAGCCCAATTTTAGCCAAGCTTTATGAAATTATTTTGGAAAAGAAGATTAGCATTTGTCTAGAAAGGCCAGGTTTAGGAGATATCATTCAACTGTGGACCGTCTTGTTACCTTTAGGATCATTGCAGAGGAGTTCTGCAATACTAAAACCAATATTTTTTGTTGTTTTGTTGACTTTAGAAAAGCTTTTGACATGGTTCCTAGGAAAAACCTTTGGAATAGGTTGGAAGAGATAAAAGTGCCTCTCGCGTTGAGGGCTACTGCAATAAGAATGTATGAGAACATTATTGCTAAGTTTAAAAACACTGAAGGCTAGTCAATAGACATTAACTACAATATCAGAGTCAAACAAGGTTGTCCCTTGTCCCCTACCCTTTTTGGCATATATATTGATAAGTTAGAAGAATGCTTGGAAAAAGCAAGTTGTGCTGACCCTACTCTCACTGGTATAGTTATCAATATTCTTCTTTATGCCGATGATATCGTTCTTATGGAAAGGAGTCCCCATGATCTTGAAAACCAACTAAGAATCCTCAAGGATTTTTGCTCCAATATGGGTATGACTGTTAATACTGATAAGACTAAGGTCATGATTATTAAATCCAATAATATCCCTTATGATACCTTTGTATATGAAAACAACAACTTGGAGGAAGTGACTTCATACAAATATCTTGGAATTGATATTCACCACAAGCTCAATTGGAATTATAGCATTGATAAAAGGATTATTGGGGGATGGAAAGCTTATTATGGGCTTGAAAACAATTGTAAATCAACTGATCTTTGGAGTTGGGATAAGAAGAATCTCCTCTTTGAGACTCTTGTTACACCTGTTATTATTTATGGATGTGAAGTCTGGGGCTGTAGTATCTCTCGCGAATTCTAGAGAAAGATAGAGCAAATACAAAAGAATTTTATAACCTATAATCTCAAAATTAAAGGAAATACGCCCTATCCCATCCTCCTCGTAGAAACATGTCTCTCCCCCATTGAGAGCATGGCTATGACTAGATACCTAATGTATAAAAACAAGTTAAACAACATGGAAGACAAGAGGCTACCTAAAATTTCTTCAAAATCAAGTCATAACCACCATCAACTCAAGCGAGGATGGCATAAAGATGCCCAGCCTTGGCTAAACTATTGGGGAAGCATGGAAGAAACCATTTTGCAGAATAAAGATACTATTAAAAAAAACGTCAAATCAAAATTTAAGGAAAAAATGTGGTGTGATAAAGAGTTAGAGGAAAAAAGAAAATTAAGGTATTATAAAGATGTAATCAACCCTAGTCTAGAAAATCAAAATTATCTATCTATTTTGCCAAGTGTAAAGAAAAAAATAAGCATTGCTAAGATAAGAACAAATTCTCATGAGCTCCATAGTGAAACTAAAACACCATGGGATAAAAGAGTGTGTCACCTTTGTGACACTAAGAAGGTTGAAGATGAAAAGCACTTTCTCTTAGATTGTCCAGCCTATACCCATATTAGATCTCATTTTCAAAATATTGATCACACTACCAACCTTCCTAACCTCTTAACTCAACAAAAGTATGGTGATCTTGGAAAGTTTCTTCATGTTTTTCGAGCACAGAAACAAAATTCTAAAGAATCACAAGTAATCACTTACCCTCTTAAGGTCCGATAGACAAATTAGGTCTTAGTGGATGTTAATCATCATCATCATCATCATCAATAATGTATAAATGTAATCTATAAATTAAAGTATTATTACATTAATGTATAATGTGGTTGATTGATAAATATTAATTAATTAATAAATTTATACATTACTAATTAATACATTGCTAAAATATTAATACATTAATAATGTAATGATACATTGATGTATTGTATTAATATAATGTATAAATTAAAATTTAATTTATATTAATATATAAAGTATCTTATTAACTGAATAATACATTAATAATGTAATGTATTAATTAATTTATACATTAATGTTAAGATATATTAATAAATTTATACATTAATTAATTCATACATTAAATATAATATTAATAATGTATTTATTAATATTATTAATACACTTAATATTTATGTTTTAATATAATGTAAGGTATATTAATAAATATATACATTAATTAATTCATACATTAAATATAATATTAATAATGTATTTATTATTATTATTAGTACACTAAGATATTAATATTAATATTGATATTAAAACATAAATATTGATATTAAAACATTAATATTACATAATTAATACATTAAAAAAGTATCAATACATTATTAAAATATTAATACATTATTAAAATATTAATACATTAATAATACATTATTAAAGTATTAATTAGTTAACACATTAGTAACGCATTATTAAAGTATTAATACATTAACTAGTTTATATATTAAATACATTATTAATAATGTATTTGTTAATATTATTAATACAGTAAAATATTAATATTAATATTTATAATAAAACATAAATATTGGTATTAAAAAAATAATTTTAAAGAATTCATACATTAAAAATAATCAATACTTTAGTAATACATTATTAAAGTATTAATACCTTAATAAATACATTATTAAAGTAATAATACATTAGTAATACATTATTAAAGTATTAATACATTAATACATTGATTTACAATGACCATGCTTCACTATGGTTGGCCATGATCATGYCTAACTTTGGTAGAACTTTGTTGACTTTGGGAAGGAAAGGGTCACTATGGTTGACATAGTTAATTATGGTTGACCATGAACATGGTTAACTTCCATAGATCTTCACTATGGTTGACGTTTATTATGGATGAAATTCATTATGGTTGAACTTGGTTGACCATGACCATGCTTGACTCTGGTTGACCACGGTTGACAATGGTTAACCATGTTTGACAGTGGTTGTTCATAAACGATCATGGTTGGTCATGACCATAGTTGACCAAGACTACGAATGACATTCAGATAGTGAAATTTGGAAGTGTTTTTCACATTATGACGACATGATATTCGCATATCATTGCGACAATAAAGCTATGTTGATGACATTGTGATGACGAGGCTATGTTTGTCACATTGCGACGACAAGATATTTGCATCACAATATGATGAAAAGATATTTGCATCACATTGTAATGATAGGGCTATGTTCATCACATTACGATGACTTTATATTGTTTGTCACATATTGACGATGATGGGGATATTGGGATGAGGGGTTTAGGTTCATCACATTGCAATGACAGGTCATTTCAGTAAAAGTTGGCAATGTGATGAACATAAATGTCATATGTTCATCGTATGTCGAATGACTATGTGATGAAAATAATACATTAATTYACAATGACCATGCTTGACTATGTTTTCCCATTATCATGGGTAACTTTGGTAGAAATTTGTTGACTTTGGGAAGGAAAGATTCACTATGGTTGAAATGGTTAATTATGGTTGACCATGGCCATGGTTAACTTCCATAGACCTYCACCRTGGTTAACTTTCGTAGACCTTCACTATGGTTRACGTTCATTATGGATGACCTTCACTATGGTTGACSTTCATTAYRRWTGACCWTSACYATGRTTSAMYWTGGTTGACCATGACCATGACTCACYATGGTTGACTATGGTTAACCATGTTTGASAGTTGTTATCCATAAGAGACCATGRTTGGCCATGACCATAGTTGACCAAGACTACAAATGAMATTGAGATAGTGAAATTTGGAAGTGTTTGTCACATTATGGCGACGTGATATTCGTGTAACATTGCGACGATGAAGCTATGTTRATGAAATTGTGATGGTGAGAMTATGTTCGTCATATCGTGACAATATGGTTATTTTTGTGACATTGCAAGGGAGGGGATAAGTTTGACAGATTGCAACGACAAGATATTTGCATCACAATATGATGACAGGATATTTCCATCACATTGCAATGATGGGGCTACGTTCATCACATTGCGACGACAATATATTGTTTGTCACATATTGATGATGACAGGGATATTGTGACGAGGGGTTTATGTTCATCACATTACAATGACATGTCATTTAAGTAAAAAGCGACAATGTGATGAACATAAATGTCGTATGTTCATCATATGTCGAATGGATATGTGATGAAAATAAATGCCGTATGTTCATCACATAGCGATGACAGGATATTTATTTCGACGATGGGGCGATGTTCATCACAGAGTGGTGAGAGGACATTGTTTTCCACATTATGACAACAGGATATTTGTGTCACAAACGGGGTGAATATGTTCATCACATTAAGACGATGAGGTTGTGTTCATCAAATTGCAACAATATGGTTATTTTCATCACATTGTGATGATGAAGTTATGTTCGTCACATTGCGACAATATGGTTATGGCCAGTCATGTTCGTCACATTGCGACAATACGGTTATATGAATCATCAAATTGCGACAATATGGTTATGACAAGACATGTTCGTCACATTGCGAAAATATTGATATGGTCACTCATGTTCTTCACATCACGACAATATTGTTGTGTTTTTCACATTGTGACAATATGGTTATGGCCAACCATGTTCAACCATTATCAACGATGGTCAACCATAGTCAACCATGGCCATGGTCAATCAAATTCAACCATAGTTATGTTCGTCACATTGCGACAATATGGTTATGTTCGTCACATCATATGTTTAGCGTATAAGGCTAGGTTCGTCACATTGCGACAATATGGTTATGTTCGTCACATCATATGTTCAGCGTATAAGGCTAGGTTCGTCACATTGCGACAATATGGTTATGTTTGTCACATTGCGATGTGTCGCAGCTCCCCCTGCCTCAGCAGGTCCTACACGACCTTCCGGTCTAGGATAGTTCTTAATCTCCCCGTGAGTCACGTTGATTCTTTGATTTCTCTGCAAGGAATCCCCCACACACACAAGTGTGTATCCACAGGTTCTTATGAGTTATGCCTGCATGAACAAACAAAAGGCACTAAATATCATCCACGTGATCACTGATATGACCACAACCATTTATCTGAAAAGGTGCTTCGGGTTTCGCGACTTCGCGATCCCAGATGTGAGTCCCCCTGACTCGACAATCTTGAAACCCAAAAAGGTTAACGGAAAATTGATTCCTCCCTTGAATTTACTTTGACATGGCCTTCAAGTATGGTCTGGGCCCCAGTCTTTTGGCACCCGGGATTTCGCGTATCAGCGAACTAAAATGCAACAATTCCCATCGCCGATAGTCGAAATCGTGACAACCCCCTGTCACAGATCAACGACTCTGATCTCCCCATGATTTGACGATCCTGATTTCATCGGGACTTCGCAAATTGAGAGTTCACAACTCTCGACTCCGAGTCACAACTTCCTCCACTTCCTGAATTCTGAAACGACGAACTCGACCACAAGATCAACGACTCTCGTTGATCTGGATCCAATGGTCTCTATTCCTCCTGAGCTTCTGAACATCGAATTATCCTCAACCTTACCCTCTTCACTACTCTGCGAGATCCAACGGACCCATGTAAATCAACACTTCTTCACAAAGCAATTCCACCATCCAATCAAACTTCTGAAAGACTCCTCCGCCCAACCACTCCGGCGTTAACCTTTCTGAGTTTTCTGCCTGTTGGGTGTCTTCAACACTTGCCTTCCCTTGAAATCTTCAAGGTTCTTCCCCTCCTGGGGTTTCACTCACAAACTCAAGGATTCAAAAGTTTTTTTGCACATACTCCTTGCAGCATTAGCAAATAACCTCAGGTTATTTGACCCTTCGAATTTGTGCACTTCTCTGCAACAACAGTCCTTCAACTTTCCCTTAGTTTATAAAGTATAGGACTTCAACCAGCCTACCCACACCTTGCACCACTCTGTGCTATCTCTTCACTTCTGTTGATATGAGCATAACGATATCTCTCCTGAGCTTTCTGAGATAAAACTAAGAACTTCATCAACGCACACCTTGCGGACGTTCACTGCACTCTTTGCAGGAATTTTCAAGAAGAGAAACGATTGAAACTCATACTTCCCTCCTCTCGGACTTCATACATTCATCATGAAATCACAAGCATGTACATAGCATTGAAATAAATGCATAACAGAAAAGAAAAACAACTGTAAACATGCCAATCAACAGGCATAAACAGTAAGCATAATAACACCATGAAATTGAGTCAAAGCTTTCTTATATTAACTCAAGTCTTCCTCTACATGGGTTCTTCTCTATGTTTCTTTTCTCTACAACTCTACAACTTACAGAATTCTAAATCTTACAATTGGGAATGATACAATGATACAAGCGAGGGTGTCTTTTACGAGTTTTCCCTCCTACAACTCTAAGCTATCTAATCATAATTAAAAGCTACCTACTTTACATTCAATACAAATAAATGCCTCCATATCCAATAGATGAGAGCAACGCTCAAGATCTATTTACAATCTCCAAAACATAAATGTAAATACATCTCCCAACTATTACATTAATGGTCTCTTCATTTAAATTTAAAACATTTTCAAAATGTGCGCTAGTGCATATCCAACTGTCTTTGTCTTTGCGCTTGCTTTGCTGGCATGCTTATGATGCTCTTGCATCATACTCTTCTGGATAGAAAATTCATGAACTCCTGTTCATGAGCTCCTGCAACGTCTATCCATGTCTTTGGATATCTGCTTCGCTCTCCCAACTAGCATGTTCAATCGGATGTCTTTTCCATTTGACCAAATATTCAAAATATGTCTTTCTTCGGGTCTTATTGTTAACTCTCTGGTCAATTGTCTTCTCCATCTACGTCTTTTCCGCTACAGGAATTTGTTTAACCCATTGGACTTCCTTATGATCCTCAAATCTCTCTGTTTTATCAGTTCTGTAAGGATACAGATCGATTATGTTGAATATGGACGATATTCCTACCTCATCCGACAATTCAATCTCATAAGCATTTTCTTCAAACTTTCTAATGATTTTACAGGGCCCAATTTTCTTCATTTTCAGTTTATTGTATGTCCCCCTCGGGAACCTTTATTTTCTGAGATGCGCTAAAACCAAATCACCTACTTTAAACTAAATTTCTCTTCTATGTTGATTTTCTCTATGCTTATCTTCCTGGCTAGAATTTTGCAATCACTCCTTAACCTTGCTATGGAGTTCTTGCATTCCCACTACAAAATCCTTTTCACTAGCACTTCTTAATTCACTCTTCTCTAAGTCCCTCAACTCAAATACTCCTCTTGGCTGCATTCCATACATTATCTGGAATGGGCATTGTCCTGTACTTCGGTTTGGTGAATTCTTGTATGCAAATTCTACTTGCGGCAGAATTTGATCCCACTTACTGTGATGTTCAGCTACCAAACTCCTTAACAAGTCTCCCAAGATTCGGTTTACTACCTCAGTCTGTCCATTCATCTAAGGATGATATGTTGAGCTAAAAGATAAATTAGTCCCTAGCTTTTTCCATAGGGTCCTCCAAAAATGACCAACAAATTTGGTATCCCTATCTGATACAATACTCTTGGGTAAGCCATGAAGTCTAACAACTTCTTTGAAAAACAAATTTGCAATGTGAGTTGCGTCACTGGTTTTCTGACATCGTATGAAATGTGCCATTTTGGAAAATCTACCGACTACCACGAATATGGAATCACAACCCCTCTGTGTCCTCGGTAGTCCCAACACAAAATCCATGCTTACCGCATCCCATGGCCTCTCTGGAACTAGCAATGGTTGATATAACCCTGTATTTTGTCTCTTTCCCTTCGTGTGCTGGCAAATTCTGCACCTATTCACGAATCTCTTGACATCTGTCCTCATCCCTGGCCAATAGTATGACCCATTCAGTTGCGCAAATGTCTTATCATGGACAAAATGTCTAACCAATCCTCCACTATGTTTTTCCTTTAGAAGACTCTCCTTCATGGAGCTCTTCGGAATACACAACTGATTTCCCCTGAACAATAGTCCATCCTAAATCATATATTCATCCCATTGGCTTTTTTCTCTGAGAACTAGATTCTCACACACTTCATAAGCCTCTTTAAAATTTGAATCATCCCTATACATATCCTTAAGGTTATCAAAAACTAAGGTCTTTACTTTGAACTCCTACAGAATCAAACACTTCTTGCTCAAAGCATCAATAACTTTGTTAGCAGTTCCAGAAATATGCTTTATAACAAAAGTAAAATTCTGCATGTATTCAACCCATTTTGCATGCTTCTGGTTCAATTTCTCCTGTCGAGTTATGAATTGTAAAGCATGGTTATCGCTATACAAGACAAACTCTTTTGGAACCAAGTAATGTCTCCATTTATTCAATGCATGTATGACTGGATAGAACTCTTGATCATGCGTGGAATATTTTATCTTGGTTTCATTCAGTTTTTCACTGAAGTATGCAATCAGCATGTTGTCTTGACTCAAGACTGCTCCAATTGCAAGCCCACTTGCGTCACACCTGACTTAAAATGTCTTGCTGAAATTTGGTAGAACCAGGACTGGTTGTCCATTTATCTACTACTTCAGCAACCTGAAACTCTTCTCTGCTTCCTTTGTCCAATGAAAAGATTTGTGTCTTTTCTTGACTGTGTCCATCATTGGTGCACATATCAGACTGAAATTTCTGATGATTTTTTCTATAAAAACTAGCCAATCCATGGAAGCTTCTAACTTCGAAGATACTCTTTGGCGATGGCCAATCCATGATTGTTTTTATCTTCTCAAGATCCATCTTTAGCTCATTCGAAGAGATCACAAACCCCAAATAAATGAGTTCTTTCTTCATGAAAGATGACTTCTTTAAATTTATCAACAATTTCTCTTGTTATAACCTTCTCATTACTGCAGCTAAATGCTCCAGATGTTCCCCTTCAGTCTTACTGAAGATCAGTATATCATCAAGATATACGATTACAAACTTTCCAATGAAATCCTTCAAGACTTCATTCATCAACCTCATGAAAGCACTTGGCGCGTTGGTCAAACCAAACGACATGACAAGACATTCATACAGTCCTTCATTTGTTTTGAATGTTGTCTTCCATTCATAACCTTCCCTCATTATAATCTGATGATATCCTCTTTTCAATTCAATTTTTGAACAACACTTTGCTCCACTCAAGCAATCCATCAAGTCATCCATCCTAGGTAAAGGAAATCTATACCTGATGGTGATTTTGTTTATGGCTCTCGAGTCTGTACACATTCTCCAGCCACCATATTTCTTTGG
Organism: Picea mariana; assembly: GCA_032191745.1. NCBI lineage: Eukaryota > Viridiplantae > Streptophyta > Pinopsida > Pinales > Pinaceae > Picea > Picea mariana. The sequence continues at coordinate 13,372 of JASDQU010883390.1, forward strand.
AGTTAACATTGTAGGTACAACGCATGGACTCAAGCTTTCTCTAACTAACCCTTTGTCCACCAAGTCCTAGACTTGTCTTTTGATTTCTTCATTCTCCTGCGACATCAATCTGTACGTGGCCTTGTTTGGTAAACTTGCTTCAGGTATAATATTGATATGATGACTTATGTTCCTGATGGGTGGCAACGAACAAGGTAATTCGTCTACCACTATATCAGCAAACTCCTCTAGCAGTTCCTGAATTTCTTCTGGTAGATCATCTATCTTGGTACTGGTTAGGATGACTCTAGGCTTTCTTACCACAACAAACTGCATTTCTTATTCTTTCTTGACTTCATCAAGAAGCTCCTTCCCACTCATGAGAAGTATAGTATTGCTCACCTCTGTTTTCACCTCCTTGTCCTTAATTGGCAAAAACATATGCATCCCACCCTTCTTTTCCAAGGCGTATGTGTTCTTTCTCCCATCATGAAAAAGATTTCTGTCATATTGCCATGGTCTCCCTAACAAAAGATGACAGACATCCATGGGAATAACATCACATAAAATTTTATCTTTATATCCCCCTATTTTAAATTCAACTAAACATTGTTTACTGACAGTTACCTGATGTCCTTTTTGTAACCACAAGATTTTGTATGGGCTCGGATGTGAAATAGTCTCCAATTCCAGCTTCTCCACCATTTCTGTGGATACTAGGTTATCTGTGCTTCTACTGTCCACTATTACCTTGCATACCCTATCTTTGGTTTTGCAAGTAGTTCTAAACAAACTATTTCTTTGGACTGGATTTTCTATCTCCTTCTCTGGCTTCAAGAGAATTGTTTGCATCATTAAAGATCTTATGCCTTATGCATCTTATGCCTCAACATTTCTCCCTTGTGCTACAAAAATGTGAGCTTCACCTCCATCCCTTTTTCTCTCGGGGCATTCAAAAGATTTATGTCTGATATTTCCATAGACAAAACATTTTATCTCACCTCCTCTACCTCTTCCTCTTCCTCTTGCTCGCAAAAAAGTATTTCTATCGGCATATTGTCCTCCCTGTGAACTTCCTCCTCTTCCAGGGTGAGTATGAGGTTTCTTTTCTTCTTCCTTTGGCTTATGAGTACTGTCCTGGGTAATTTCTTTGCCTCTGCTCTGACTTCGACCTTAGCCTCTTTGACCTTGCTTTTGGGTTAATTTTTCTTTAGACTTCAGGGCCATTTGATAAGCATCTTCGACATTCCTGATTGTCATCATGCTCATCTCATCCTGAATGTCATATCTCAGACCATTCATGTATCTGGTGATCTTTTCATCATCACTTTCACGATGACGAGCCCTGGTGTTGAGCCTGTAAAATTCCTCAATGTATTCTTTCACTGTCATCCTTTTCTGTCTCAAGTTCTGCATTCGTCGAAACAGATTGATCTGGTAGTCTCTAGGTATAAACTTGGCTTTCATTTTTGCAACCATCCTATCCCAGCTTTTGATTCTTTGCTTGCCTTTGCAACACCTATTAACCTGCAGTTCATCCCACCACAGTGTTGCATGCCCTTTAAGTCTAGTGACAACATGTTTAACTTTCTTATCTTCCTTGACATTCTCATAGTCTAAGTATTTGTCCAGAGCCCTAAACCAATCTAGAAGCTCTTCAACATCTAAGTTGCCTTCATAAATCGGAATGACCATCTTTTCTTTGGCTCCGATTCTTGCAACAACTCTGAATAGTCGTTCTTCTGCAGCGTCTTCAGCTATGACTTCTTCTTCAGCTCCAGGCTCATTTCGCTTTTTGCTTCACTAAAATCTCCAGCATCAACTGTCAATCTCTGTGATGTTTCCATAGCATCCAATCGAGAACGAAGTTCTCTCATCTCCCTTTCCACAGTTGGATCAAGCATTGGTCTCTCTCTCCTTCTTGGTGACATTGTTTCAATCTGTTCCCCACAGAAAACAAAAAGAAATTGTGGGTTAGTCTCTAATACCACTCTGTCATAGCTCCCCCTGCCCCAACAGGTCCTGCACGACCTCCCGATCTAGGATCGTTCTTAATATCCCTGTGAGTTGGGTTGACTCTTTGATTACCTCGCAGGGAATCCCACACACACACAAATGTGTATCCACGGGTCCTTATGAGTTATGCCTGCACGAAAAAACACAAGGCACTAACTCTCATCCACACAATCACTGATATGACCACAACCATTTATCAGAATAGGTGCTTCGGGTTTCGTGACTTCACGATCCCAGATGTGAGTCCCCTTGGCTCGACAATCCCTGAAACCCGAAAAGGCTAACGAAAAATTGATTCCTCCCTTGACTTTACTTTGACGTGACCTTCAAGTATAGTCTGGGCCCCAATCTTTTGGCACCCGGGATTTCACGTATCGGCGAACTAAAATGGAACAAGTCCCATCGTCAATAGTCGAAATCGCGACAACCCCCGGTCACAAATCAACGACTCTGAGCTCCCAGTGATCTAACGGTTCTGATTTGATTGGGACTTCGCGAATCGAGAGTTCACAACTCTCAACTCCAAGTCACAACTTCCTCCACTTCCCGAATTCCAAAATGACAAACTCGAGCACGAGATCAATGACTCCCATTGATCCGGATCCAATGGTCTATATTCTTACTGGTCTTCTGAACACCAAATGATCCTTATCCTTACCCTCTTTTCTACTCTATGAGATCCAACGGACCCCTGTAAATCGACACTTCTCCACGAAGCGATTCCACCGTCCAATTAAACTTTTGAAATACTCCTCCGCCCAAGCACTCCGATGTCAACCTTTATGAGTTTTATGTCTATTGGGTGTCTTCAACACACGCCTTCCCTTGAACTCTTCAATGTTCTTCCCCTCCTGGGGTTTCACTCACAAACTCAAGGATTCAAAAGGTTTTATGCATGCACTCCTTGCAGCATTAGCAAATAACCTCAGGTTATTTGACCCTTCAACTTTGTGCACTTCTCTGCAAAAACAGTCCTTCAACTTTCCCCTGGTTGATAAAGTCTAGGACTTCAACCAGCCTGCGCACACCTTGCACTACTCTGTGCTATCTCTGCACTTCTGTTGATATGAGCACAACGATATCTCTCCTGATATTTCTGAGATAAAAATCAGAACTTCATCGACTCACACCTTGCAGACGTTAATTGCACTCTTTGCAGGAATTCTCAAGAAGAGAAACGATTGAAACTCATACTTCCCTTCTCTCAGACTTCATACATTCACCATGAAATCATAAGCATGTACATAGCATTGAAATAAATGCATAACAAAAAAGAAAAACAACTGTAAACATACCATTCAACAAGCGTAAACAATAAGCATAATAACACCATGAAATTGAGTCAAAGCTTTCTTATATTAACTCAAGTCTTTCTGTACATGGGTTGTTCTTTGTGTTTCTGTTCTTTACAACTCTACATCTTACAATTGGGAATGATACAATGATACAAGCGAGGGTGTCTTTTATGAGTTTTCCCTCTTACAACTCTAAGCTATCTAATCAAAATTAAAAGCTACCTACTTTACATTCAATACAAATAAATGCCTCCATATCCGACAAATGATAGCAATGCTCAAGATCTATTTACAATCTCCAAAACATAAATGTAAATACGTCTCCCAGCTATTACATTAATGTCTCTTCATTTAAATTTAAAAAAATTTCAAAATGTGCGCTAGTGCATATCCAGCTGTCTTTGTCTTTGCGCTTGCTTTGCTAGCGTGCTTACGATGCTCCTGCATCACGATGACATGCCTATGTTCATCACATTGGGAGGGTAGGATATTTGCGTAACATTATGATGATTAGATATGTGCATCACATTGCAAAGACGAGGATATGTTCATAACATTGCAACGATAAGATAATGTTTGTCACATATTGACGATGATAGGGATAGTACGATGATGGGGCTATGTTCATCACATTGCCACGTCATGAAATTTAAGTAAAAAGTGGTTATGTTATGAACATAAATATCATATGTTCATCGTATGTCATATGGCTATGTGATGAACATGAATTTTGTATGTTTATCATATTGTGACAAGAGGACATTTATTGTGACGACGAGGCTATGTTCATCACATTACGATGACAAGACATTGTTTGTCACCTTATGATGACACAATATTTGCATAAGATTGCGACGATGAGGCTATTTTCATCATTTTGTGATGACAAGGCTATTTTTGACTTATCTTAAGTGAAGTTTATGCAACCAATTTCAAGTTAATTATATTTTATTCACTAATATAATATAATATTAATCACTTTTTACTATAATAATTTAATATTAATAATAGTAATCCCAACTTTACCAATAATTAATATATTAATAATACATACATTAACCCTAACCCCAAACCCTCAAAGTTATTAAACTTATTTTATTAATAGAATTTATTAATATATTAATTTACAAAGTTAGTTTAACATAATTCATTAATCCATTGAACAGTTGTTAGTGTAGAGTTATGCTAGCCACAATTTCTTCAATAGAAATGAAGAATATGAAACCAATGGTAATTATGCAAGTATTAAAATGATAAAAAGTGAATAGTGATGTTAGAAAGTTATGGACATGAGATCTCATTCATTGATTTGGAAGGACGACTAAGAATATGCCATACTATTGGAATTTGAGTAATTATGACTTTTTGTTTTAAGTTATAAATAAATAATATATTATTATAAGTTTTAAGTATTTATAATTACTTTAATTTTTAGCTTTGGATTTCATATAACTATTATAATAGGCCTAATGGTTAAGAACATGTGTCTCCTCCTAAGAAGTCACAAATAGATATGTATACTTTGGTAGACTTTACTTTACTACTAATTTCATTTATTCTTTATAATATTAATATTTCTTTTAATGTAATAAAACCTTAACTTCCTTAACAAAGACTAAATTACCATGCAACCCTTGTTTCTTTATAAATAGAGTAAATATAACCTCTTAAATTAAGTGTTTCTTACTCCGATTTCTTTCTTTACATAAAGTAAGTGTAGCTTCTTTATAAATAGAGTAAATATAACCTGTTAAATTAAGTGTTTCTTACTCTGATTTCTTTCTTTACATAGAGTAAGTGTAGCATTTACTTGGTTTTCAAATTTTCTCCACCTAATTTAAACTAGCACAGCAAAAACCTCCCCAAATATATATATCTTTGTTGTGAGAAACTTTAGTATTTAAAAAAAAAAAAAAAACATAATATTTTAACAGGTTTATAAATAAAAACTCCGATCTTAAAAAAACTTAAAATAACCTAAAATTCCTCTATTGAAACTTATTCATCTCTTAGTGTGTGACATCAGGGAAATAAACCACATGCACATGATGGAATTGTTAGCAAAAACCTTAATAGCATTCCAAGCACAATAATCACTCACACTTCCCCTTCGTTTCTTTGCGAATTGTCAATCACACAGCCACCGAGTTAATTAAAAGAGAAGGCATTTCTCTGTACATTTCTTTCTCTGGTTTTGCAAGCAGCACACGAAGATAGGGCTAACGGTTTTGACTTGCAAGTACAGAATAAAGAAGACAAAAGGTTGTGACAAGCCCGTCGGGTATATGAAACATCTGGACACA
>JASDQU010883390.1:19761-33822 GCA_032191745.1 Picea mariana
TGACACTAAGAAGGTTGAAGATGAAAAGCATTTTCTCTTAGATTGTCCAGCCTATACCCATATTAGATCTCATTTTCAAAATATTGATCACACTACCAACCTTCATAATCTCTTAACTCAACAAAAGTATGTTGATCTTGGAAAGTTTCTCTTCATGCTTTTCGAGCACAGAAACAAAATTCTAAAGAATCACAAGTAATCACTTACCCTCTTAAGGTCCGATATATAAATTAGGTCTTAGTGGATGTTAATCATCATCATCATCATCATCAATAATGTATAAATGTAATCTATAAATTAAAGTATTATTACATTAATGTATAATGTGGTTGATTGATAAATATTAATTAATTAATAAATTTATACATTATTGATTAATACATTGCTAAGATATTAATACATTAATAATGTAATGATACATTGATGTATTGTATTAATATAATCTATAAATTAAAATTTAATTTACATTAATATATAAAGTATCTTATTAACTCAATGATACATTAATAATGTAATGTATTAATTAATTTATACATTAATGTTAAGATATATTAATAAATTTATACATTAATTAATTCATACATTAAATATAATATTAATAATGTATTTATTAATATTATTAATACACTAAGATATTAATATTAATATTTATATTAAAACATAAATATTGATATTAAAACATTAATATTACATAATTAATACATTAAAAAAATATCAATACATTATTAAAATATTAATACATTATTAAAATATTAATACATTAATAATACATTATTAAAGTATTAATTAGTTAACACATTAGTAACGCATTATTAAAGTATTAATACATTAACTAGTTTATATATTAAATACATTATTAATAGTGTATTTGTTAATATTATTAATACAGTAAAATATTAATATTAATATTTATAATAAAACATAAATATTGATATTAAAAAAATAATTTTAAAGAATTCATACATTAAAAATAATCAATACTTTAGTAATACATTATTAAAGTATTAATACCTTAATAAATACATTATTAAAGTAATAATACATTAGTAATACATTATTAAAGTATTAATACATTAATACATTGATTTACAATGACCATGCTTCACTATGGTTGGCCATGATCATGCCTAACTTTGGTAGAACTTTGTTGACTTTGGGAAGGAAAGGGTCACTATGGTTGACATAGTTAATTATGGTTGACCATGACCATGGTTAACTTCCATAGACCTTCACTATGGTTGACGTTTATTATGGATGAAATTCATTATGGTTGAACTTGGTTGACCATGACCATGCTTGACTCTGGTTGACCACGGTTGACAATGGTTAACCATGTTCGACAGTGGTTGTTCATAAACGATCATGGTTGGTCATGACCATAGTTGACCAAGACTACAGATGACATTCAGATAGTGAAATTTGGAAGTGTTTTTCACATTATGACGACATGATATTCACGTATCATTGCGACAATAAAGCTATGTTGATGACATTGTGATGACAAGGCTATGTTTGTCACATTGCAACGACAAGATATTTGCATCACAATATGATGAAAAGATATTTGCATCACATTGTAATGATAGGGCTATGTTCATCACATTACGATGACTTTATATTGTTTGTCACATATTGACGATGATGGGGATATTGGGATGAGGGGTTTAGGTTCATCACATTGCAATGACAGGTCATTTCAGTAAAAGTTGGCAATGTGATGAACATAAATGTCATATGTTCATCGTATGTCGAATGACTATGTGATGAAAATAATACATTAATTYACAATGACCATGCTTGACTATGTTTTCCCATTATCATGGGTAACTTTGGTAGAAATTTGTTGACTTTGGGAAGGAAAGATTCACTATGGTTGAAATGGTTAATTATGGTTGACCATGGCCATGGTTAACTTCCATAGACCTCCACCGTGGTTAACTTTCGTAGAACTTCACTATGGTTGACGTTCATTATGAATGACCTTCACTATGGTTGACCTTGGTTGACCATGACCATGACTCACTATGGTTGACTATGGTTAACCATGTTTGACAGTTGTTATCCATAAGAGACCATGGTTGGCCATGACCATAGTTGACCAAGACTACAAATGAAATTGAGATATTGAAATTTGGAAGTGTTTGTCACATTATGGCGACATGATATTCGTGTAACATTGCGACGATGAAGCTATGTTGATGAAATTGTGATGGTGAGACTGTGTTCGTCATATCGTGACAATATGGTTATTTTTGTGACATTGCAAGGGAGGGGATAAGTTTGACAAATTGCAACGACAAGATATTTGCATCACAATATGATGACAGGATATTTCCATCACATTGAAATGATGGGGATACGTTCATCACATTGCGACGACAGTATATTGTTTGTCACATATTGATGATGACAGGGATATTGTGACGAGGGGTTTATGTTCATCACATTACAATGACATGTCATTTAAGTAAAAAGCGACAATGTGATGAACATAAATGTTGTATGTTCATCATATGTCGAATGGATATGTGATGAAAATAAATGTCGTATGTTCATCACATAGCGATGACAGGATATTTATTTCGACGATGGGGCGATGTTCATCACAGAGTGGTGAGAGGACATTGTTTTCCACATTATGACAATAGGATATTTGTGTCACAAACGGGGTGACTATGTTCATCACATTAAGACGATGAGGTTGTGTTCATCAAATTGCAACAATATGGTTATTTTCATCACATTGTGATGATGAGGTTATGTTCGTCACATTGCGACAATATGGTTATGGCCAGTCATGTTCGCCACATTGCGACAATATGGTTATATGAATCATCAAATTGTGACAATATGGTTATGACAAGACATGCTCGTCACATTGCGAAAATATTGATATGGTCACTCATGTTCTTCACATCACGACAATATTGTTGTGTTTTTCACATTGTGACAATATGGTTATGGCCAACCATGTTCAACCATTATCAACGATGGTCAACCATATTCAACCATGGCCATGGTCAATCAAATTCAACCATAGTTATGTTCGTCACATTGCGACAATATGGTTCTGTTCGTCACATCATATGTTCAGCGTATAAGGCTAGGTTCGTCACATTGCGACAATATGGTTATGTTTGTCACATTGTGATGTGTCGCAGCTCCCCCTGCCTCAGCAGGTCCTGCACAACCTCCCAGTCTAGGATAGTTCTTAATCTCCCCGTGAGTCACGTTGATTCTTTGATTTCTCTGTAGGGAATCCCCCCCACACACAAGTGTGTATCCACAGGTTCTTATGAGTTATGCCTGCGTGAACAAACACAAGGCACTAAATCTCATCCACGTGATCACTGATATGACCACAACCATTTATCTGAAAAGGTGCTTCGGGTTTCGCGACTTCGCGATCCCAGATATGAGTCCCCCTGACTCGACAATCTTGAAACCCAAAAAGGTTAACGGAAAATTGATTCCTCCCTTGAATTTAATTTGACATGGCCTTCAAGTATGGTCTGGGCCCCAGTCTTTTAGCACCCGGGATTTCGCGTATCGGCAAACTAAAATGCAACAATTCCCATCACCGATAATCGAAATCGCGACAACCCCCTGTCATAGATCAATGACTCTGAGCTCCCCATGATCTGATGATCCTGATTTGATCGGGGCTTCGCAAATCGAGAGTTCACAACTCTCGACTCCGAGTCACAACTTACTCCACTTCCTGAATTCTGAAACAACGAACTCGACCATGAGATCAACGACTTTCGTTGATCTGGATCCAATGGTTTCTATTCCTCTTGAGCTTCTGAACATCGAATGATCCTCAACCTTACCCTCTTCACTACTCTGCGAGATCCAACGGACCCTTGTAAATCAACACTTCTCCACAAAGCAATTCCACCATCCAATCAGACTTCTGAAAGACTCCTCCGCCCAAGCACTCTGACGTCAACCTTTCTGAGTTTTTTGCCTATTGGGTGTCTTCAACACACGTCTTCCCTTGAAATCTTCAAGGTTCTTCCCCTCCTGGGGTTTCACTCGCAAAATCAAGGATTCAAAAGGTTTTCTGCACGCACTCCTTGCGGCATTAGCAAATAAACTCAGGTTATTTGACCCTTCGAATTTGTGCACTTCTCTGCAACAACAGTCCTTCAACTTTCCCTTGGTTTATAAAGTCTAGGACTTCAACCATCCTACCCACACCTTGCACCACTCTATGTTATCTCTGCACTTCTGTTGATACGAGCATAACTATATCTCTCCTGAGCTTTCTGAGATAAAACTCAGAACTTCGTCAACGCACACCTTACGGACGTTCACTACACTCTTTGCAGGAATTCTCAAGAAGAGAAACGATTGAAACTCATACTTCCCTCCTCTCAGACTTCATACATTCATCATGAAATCACAAGCATGTACATAGCATTGAAATAAATGCATAACAAAAAAGAAAAACGACTGTAAACATGCCAATCAACAGGCATAAACAGTAAGCATAATAACACCATGAAATTGAGTCAAAGCTTTCTTATATTAACTCAAGTCTTCCTCTACATGGGTTCTTCTCTATGTTTCTGTTCTCTACATCTCTACAACTTACAGAATTTTGAATCTTACAATTGGGAATGATACAATGATACAAGCGAGGGTGTCTTTTACGAGTTTTCCCTCCTACAACTCTAAGCTATCTAATCATAATTAAAAGCTACCTACTTTACATTCAATACAAATAAATGCCTCCATATCCAATAGATGAGATCAACGCTCAAGATCTATTTACAATCTCCAAAACATAAATGTAAATACATCTCCCAACTATTACATTAATGGTCTCTTCATTTAAATTTAAAAATTTTCAAAATGTGCGCTAGTGCATATCCAACTGTCTTTGTCTTTGCGCTTGCTTTGCTGGCATGCTTATGATGCTCTTGCATCATACTCTTCTGGATAGAAAATTCATGAAATCCTGTTCATGAGCTCCTGCAACGTCTGCCCATGTCTTTGGATATCTGCTTCGCTCTCCCAACTGGCATGTTCAATCGGATGTCTTTTCCATTTGACCAAATATTCAAAATATGTTTTTCTTCGGGTCTTATTGTTAACTCTCTGGTCAATTGTCTTCTCCATCTATGTCTTTTCAGCTACAGGAATTTGTTTAACCCATTGGACTTCCTTCTGATCCTCAGATCTCTCTGTTTTATCAGTTCTGTAAGGATACATATCGATTATGTTGAATATGGGCGATATTCCTACCTCATCCGACAATTCAATCTCATAAGCGTTTTCTTCAAACTTTCTAATGATTTTACAAGGCCCAATTTTCTTCATTTTCAGTTTATTGTATGTCCCCCTCGGGAACCTTTATTTTCTGAGATGCGCTAAAACCAAATCACCTACTTTAAACTAAAGTTCTCTTCTATATTGATCTGCTCTGCGCTTATCTTCCTGGCTGGAATTTTGCAATCACTCCTTAACCTTGCTATGGAGTTCTTGCATTCCCACTACAAAATCCTTTTCACTAGCACTTCTTAATTCACTCTTCTCTAAGTCCCTCAACTCAGATACTCCTCTCGGCTGCATTCCATACATTATCTGAAATGGGCGTTGTCCTGTACTTTGGTTTGGTGAATTCTTGTATGAAAATTCTACTTGCGGCAGAATTTGATCCCACTTACTGTGATGTTCAGCTACCAAACTCCTTAACAAATCTCCCAAGGTTCGGTTTACTACCTCAGTCTGTCCATTCGTCTGAGGATGATATGTTGAGCTAAAAGATAAATTAGTCCCTAGCTTTTTCCATAGGGTCCTCCAAAAATGACAAACAAATTTGGTATCCCTATCTGATACAATACTCTTGGGTAAGCCGTGAAGTCTAACAACTTCTTTGAAAAACAAATTTTCAATGTGAGTTGTGTCACTGGTTTTCTGACATCGTATGAAATGTGCCATTTTGGAAAATCTACTGACTACCACGAATATGGAATCACAACCCCTATGTGTCCTCGGTAGTCCCAACACAAAATCCATGCTTACCGCATCCCATGGCCTCTCTGGCACTAGCAATGGTTGATATAACCCTATATTTTGTCTCTTTCCCTTCGTGTGCTGGCAAATTCTGCACCTATTCACGAATCTCTTGACATCTGTCCTCATCCCTGGCCAATAGTATGACCCATTCAGTTGCGCAAATGTCTTATCATGGATGAAATGTCTAACCAATCCTCCACTATGTTTTTCCTTTAGAAGATTCTCCTTCATGGAGCTCTTCGGAATACACAACTGATTTCCCCTGAACAATAGTCAATCCTGAATCATATATTCAGTCCATTGGCTTTTTTCTTTGAGAACTAGATTCTCACACACTTCATAAGCCTCTTTAAAATCTGAATCATCCCTGTACATATCCTTGAGGTTATCAAAACCTAAGGTCTTTACTTTGAACTCCTACAGAATCAAACACTTCTTGCTCAAAGCATCAACAACTTTGTTAGGAGTTCCAGAAATATGCTTTATAACAAAAGTAAAATTCTTCATGTATTCAACCCATTTTGCATGCTTCTGGTTCAGTTTCTCCTGTCGAGTTATAAATTGTAAAGCATGGTTATCACTATACAAGACAAGCTCTTTTGGAACCAAGTAATGTCTCCATTTCTTCAACGCATGTATAACTGGATAGAACTCTTGATCATGCGTGGAATATTTTATATTGGTTTCATTCAGTTTTTCACTGAAGTATGCAATCGACATGTTGTCTTGAATCAAGACTGCTCCAATTGCAAGCCCACTTGCGTCACACCTAACTGAAAATGTCTTGCTGAAATTTGATAGAACCAGGACTGGTTGTCTAGTTATCTACTACTTCAGCAACCTGAAACTCTTCTCTGCTTCCTCTGTCCAATGAAAAGATTTGTGTCTTTTCTTGACTGTGTCCATCATTGGTGCACATATCAGACTGAAATTTCTGATGAATTTTTCTGTAAAAACTAGCCAATCCATGGAAGCTTCTAACTTCGAAGATACTATTTGGCGATGGCCAATCCCTGATTGTTTTTATCTTCTCAGGATCCATCTTTAACTCATTCGAAGAGATCAAAAACCCCAAATAAATGAGTTCTTTCTTTATGAAAGATGACTTCTTTAAATTTATCAACAATTTCTCTTGTTATAACCTCCTCATTACTGCAGCTAAATGCTCCAGATGTTCCCCTTCAGTCTTACTGAAGATCTGTATATCATCAAGATATACGATTACAAACTTTCCAATGAAATCCTTCAAGACTTCATTCATCACCCTCATGAAAGCACTTGGTGCGTTCATCAAACCAAATGACATGACAAGACATTCATATAGTCCTTCATTTGTTTTGAATGTTGACTTCCATTCATAACCTTCCCTCATTATAATCTGATGATATCCTCTTTTCAATTCAATTTTTGAACAACACTTTGCTCCACTCAAGCAATCCATCAAGTCATCCATCCTAGGTAAAGGAAATCTATACCTGATGGTGATTTTGTTTATGGCTCTCGAGTCTGTACACATTCTTCAGCCACCATATTTCTTTGGAGTTAACATTGTAGGTACAACACATGGACTCAAGCTTTCTCTAACTAACCCTTTGTCCACCAAGTCCTGGACTTGTCTTTTGATTTCTTCATTCTCTTGCGACTTCAATCTGTACATGGCCTTGTTTGGTAAACTTGCTTCAGGTATAAGAATGATATGATGACTTATGTTCCTGATGGGTGGCAATGAACAAGGTAATTCGTCTACCACTATATCAGCAAACTCCTCTAGCAGTTCCTGAATTTCTTCTGGTAGATCATCTATCTTGGTACTGGTTAGGATGAGTCTAGGCTTTCTTACCACAACAAACTGCATTTCTTATTCTTTCTTGACTTCATCAAGAATCTCCTTCCCACTCATGAGAAGTGTAGTATTGCTCACCTCTGTTTTCACCTCCTTGTCCTTAATTGTCAAAAACATATGCATCCTACCCTTCTTTTCCAAGGCGTATGTGTTCTTTCTCCCATCATGAAAAATATTTCTGTCATATTGCCATGGTCTCCCCAACAAAAGATGACATACATCCATGGAAATAACATCACATAAAATTTTATCTTTATATCCCCCTATTTTAAATTCAACTAAACATTGTTTACTAACAGTTACCTGATGTCCTTTTTGTAACCACAAGATTTTGTATGGGCTCGAATGTGAAATAGTCTCCAATTCCAGCTTCTCCACCATTTCTGTGGATACTAGGTTATCTGTGCTTCTACTGTCCACTATTACCTTGCATACCCTATCTTTGGTTTTGCAAGCAGTTCTAAACAAACTATTTCTTTGGACTAGATTTTCTATCTCCTTCTCTGGCTTCAAGAGAATTTTTTGCATCATTAAGGATCTTATGCCTTCTGCATCTTATGCCTCAACATTTCTCCCTTGTGCTATAGAAATGTGAGCTTCGCCTCCATCCATTTTTCTCTCGGGGAATTCAAAAGATTTATGTCTGATATTTCCATAGACAAAACATTTTATCTCACCTCCTCTACCTCTTCCTCTTCCTCTTGCTCGCAAAAAAGTATTTCTATCGGCATAGTGTCCTCCCTGTGAACTTCCTCCTCTTCCAGGGTGAGTGTGAGGTTTCTTTTCTTCTTCCTTCATCTTCTGAGTCCTGTCCTGGGTAATTTTTTTGCCTCTGCTCTGACTTCAACCTCAGCCTCTTTGACCTTGCTTTTGGGTTAATTTTTCTTTAGCCTTCAGGGCCATTTGATAAGCATCTTCGACATTCCTGATTGTCATTATTCTCATCTCATCCTGAATGTCATATCTCAGACCATGCATGTATCTGGTGACCTTTTCATCATCACTTTCACGATGACCAGCCCTGGTGTTGAGCCTGTAAAATTCCTCAATGTATTCTTTCACTGTCATCCTTTTCTGTCTCAAGTTCTGCATTCGTCGAAACAGATTGATCTGGTAGTCTCTAGGTATAAACTTGGCTTTCATTTTTGCAACCATCCTATCCCAGCTTTTGATTCTTTGCTTTCCTTTGCAACGCCTATTAACCTGCATTTCATCCCACCACAGTGTTGCATGCCCTTTAAGTCTAGTGACAACATGTTTAGCTTTCTTATCTTCCTTGACATTCTCATAGTCGAAGTATTTGTCTAGAGCCCTAAACCAATCTAGAAGCTCTTCAACATCTAAGTTGCCTTCATAAATCAGAATGACCATCTTTTCTCTGGCTCCGATTCTTGCAACAAATCTGAATAGTCGTTCTTCTGCAGCGTCTTTGGCTATGACTTCTTCTTCAACTCCAGGCTCATTTTCGCTTTTTTCTTCACTAAAATCTCCAGCATCAATTGTCAGTCTTTGTGATGTTTCCATAGCATCCAATCGAGAACGAAGTTCTCTCATCTCCCTTTCCACAGTTGGATCAAGCATTGGTCTCTCTCTCCTTCTTGGCGACATTGTTTCAATCTGTTCCCCGCATAAAACAAAAAGAAATTGTGGGTTAGTCTCTGATACCACTCTGTCGTAGCTCCCCCTGCCCCAACAAGTCCTGCACGACCTCCCGATCTAGGATCGTTCTTAATATCCCTGCGAGTTGGGTTGACTCTTTGATTACCCCACAGGGAATCCCACACACACACAAATGTGTATCCACGGGTCCTTATGAGTTATGCCTGCATGAAAAAACACAAGGAACTAACTCTCATCCACGCAATCGCTGATATGACCACAACCATTTATCCAAAAAGGTGCTTCGGGTTTCGCGACTTCACGATCCCAGATGTGAGTCCCCCTGACTCGACAATCCCTGAAACCCGAAAAGGCTAACAGAAAATTGATTCCTCCCTTGACTTTACTTTGACGTGACCTTCAAGTATAGTCTGGGCCCCAATATTTTGGCACCCGAGATTTCACGTATCGACAAACTAAAATGGAACAAGTCCCATCGCCGATAGTCAAAATTGCGACAACCCCCGGTCACAAATCAATGACTCTGAGCTCCCAGTGATCTAACGGTCCTGATTTGATTGGGACTTCGCGAATCGAGAGTTCACAACTCTCAACTCCAAGTCACAACTTCCTCCACTTCCCGAATTCCAAAATGACGAACTTGAGCACGAGATTAACGACTCCCATTGATCCGGATCCAATGATCTATATTCTTCCTGGTTTTCTGAACACCAAATGATCCTTATCCTTACCCTCTTTGCTACTCTGTGAGATCCAACGGACCCCTGTAAATCGACACTTCTCCACGAAGCGATTTCATCGTCCAATTAAACTTTTGAAATACTCCTCCGCCCAAGCACTCCGATGTCAACCTTTATGAGTTTTATGTCTATTGGGTGTCTTCAACACATGCCTTCCCTTGAACTCTTCAAGGTTCTTCCCCTCCTGGGGTTTCACTCGCAAACTCAAGGATTCAAAAGGTTTTATGCATGCACTCCTTGCGGCATTAGCAAATAACCTCAGGTTATTTGACCCTTCGACTTTGTGCACTTCTCTGCAAAAACAGTCCTTCAAATTTCCCCTGGTTGATAAAGTCTAGAACTTCAACCAGCCTGCGCACACCTTGCACTACTCTGTGCTATCTCTGCACTTCTGTTGATATGAGCACAACGATATCTCTCCTGATCTTTCTGAGATAAAAATCAGAACTTCGTCGACTCACACCTTGCAGACGTTAATTGCACTCTTTGCAAGAATTCTCAAGAAGAGAAACGATTGAAACTCATACTTCCCTTCTCTCAGACTTCATACATTCACCATGAAATCATAAGCATGTACATAGCATTGAAATAAATGCATAACAAAAAAGAAAAACAACTGTAAACATACCATTCAACAAGCGTAAACAATAAGCATAATAACACCATGAAATTGAGTCAAAGCTTTCTTATATTAACTCAAGTCTTTCTGTACATGGGTTGTTCTTTGTGTTTCTGTTCTTTACAACTCTACATCTTACAATTGGGAATGATACAATGATACAAGCGAGGGTGTCTTTTATGAGTTTTCCCTCTTACAACTCTAAGCTATCTAATCAAAATTAAAAGCTAGCTACCTACTTTACATTCAATACAAATAAATGCCACCATATCCGACATATGAGAGCAACGCTCAAGATCTATTTACAATCTCCAAAACATAAATGTAAATACGTCTCCCAGCTATTACATTAATGTCTCTTCATTTAAATTTAAAAAAATTTCAAAATGTGCGCTAGTGCATATCCAGCTGTCTTTGTCTTTGCGCTTTCTTTGCTAGCGTGCTTACGATGCTCCTGCATCACGATGACATGCTTATGTTCATCACATTGGGAGGGTAGGATATTTGCATAACATTATGATGATTAGATATTTGCATCACATTGCAAAGACGAGGATATGTTCATAACATTGCGACGATAAGATAATGTTTGTCACATATTGACGATGATAGGGATAGTACGATGATGGGGCTATGTTCATCACATTGCCACATCATGAAATTTAAGTAAAAAGTGGTTATGTTATGAACATAAATATCATATGTTCATCGTATGTCATATGGCTATGTGATGAACATGAATTTTGTATGTTTATCATATTGTGACAAGAGGACATTTATTGTGACGACAAGGCTATGTTCATCACATTACGATGACAAGACATTGTTTGTCACCTGATGATGACACAATATTTGCATAAGATTGCGACGATGAGGCTATTTTCATCATTTTGTGATGACAAGGCCATTTTTGACTTATCTTAAGTGAAGTTTATGCAACCAATTTCAAGTTAGTTATATTTTATTCACTAATATAATATAATATTAATCACTTCTTACTATAATAATTTAATATTAATAATATTAATCCCAACTTTACCAATAATTAATATATTAATAATACATACATTAACCCTAACCCCAAACCTTCAAAGTTATTAAAATTATTTTATTAATAGACTTTATTAATATATTAATTTACAAAGTTAGTTTAACATAATTCATTAATCCATTGAATAGTTGTTAGTGTAGAGTTATGCTAGCCACGATTTCTTCAATAGAAAGGAAGAATATGAAACCAATGGTAATTATGCAAGTATTAAAATGATAAAAAGTGAATAGTGATGTTAGAAAGTTATGGACATGAGATCTCATTCATTGATTTGGAAGGACGACTAAGAATATGCCATACTATTGGAATTTGGGTAATTATGATTTTTTGTTTTAAGTTATAAATAAATAATATATTATTATAAGTTTTAAGTATTTATAATTACTTTAATTTTTAGCTTTGGATTTCATATAACTATTATAATGGGCCTAATGGTTAAGAACATGTGTCTCCTCCTAAAAAGTCACAAATAGATATGTATACTTTGGTAGACTTTACTTTACTACTAATTTCATTTATTCTTTATAATATTAATATTTATTTTAATATAATAAAACCTTAACTTCCTTAACAAAGACTAAATTACCATGCAACCCTTGTTTCTTTATAAATAGAGTAAATATAACCTGTTAAATTAAGTGTTTCTTACTCTGATTTCTTTCTTTTACATAGAGTAAGTGTAGCTTCTTTATAAATAGAGTAAATATAACCTGTTAAATTAAGTGTTTCTTACTCTGATTTCTTTCTTTACATAGAGTAAGTGTAGCATTTACTTGGTTTTCAAATTTTTCTCCACCTAATTTTAAGTAGCACAGCAAAAAACTCCCCAAATATATATATCTTTGTTGTGAGAAACTTTAGTATTTAAAAAAAAAAAACCATAATATTTTAACAGGTTTATAAATAAAAACTCCGGTCTTAGAAAAAACTTAAAATAACCTAAAATTCCTCTATTGAAACTTATTCATCTCTTAGTGTGTGACATCAGGGAAATAAACCACATGCACATGATGGAATTGTTACTCTATCATGCAAAAACCTTAGTAGCATTCCAAGCACAATAATCACTCACACTTCCCCTTCGTTTCTTTGCGAATTCTCAATCACACAGCCACCGAGTTAATTAAAAGAGAAGGCATTTCTCTGTACATTTCTTTCTCTGGTTTTGCAAGCAGCACACGAAGATAGGGCTAACGGTTTTGACTTGCAAGTACAGAATAAAGAAGACAAAAGGTTGTGACAAGCCCGTCGGGTATATGAAACATCTGGACACACGTTAAAAATAAAATCGGTTGTGACACGCCCGTGGGGTATATGAAACGTTATCTGGACAGCCCTCCACGCACTAAGCACGCACTAAGCAGACACTAAAAAGAAAATCGGTTGTGATACATATTTTGGTAAAGAAGGGGAAGTAAATGCGGCCACGCTTCTCACTAACAATTGGTAAAAAAACCAGATAAAAAATCTAACTTAAACTAGCACAGTGGCTAAATTGTTGCTGGTGAATATGAAGAATATGAAAAATCTAATTTAAACGAGTGAAGAATATAAAACGTAAATTTAATATTGTAAAATGATAAAAAGTTAATAGTAGAGTAAATTTGTAATTTTAATTAAGTTTATTAATTATTTAAACGTGGCAATTAGATGGTCACACACTAATTTCTTAATTATATTAAGTAAATGTTAAAATAAACATGTTAACGGAAGCTTTTAAAAATGCTAGAAAATTATGAACATGAGATATTGTTCATTGATTTGGAAGCACGACTAAAAATATGTTAACATTTTCAATTCATTACGCCAAAGGCGTATACCTATTGACAATGGGCAGAATTAATCACCTTTTAATCATAAATTTCAATCTTACGGTTTCGTCGTCCTCTCTAATCAATGGATGAGATTTTAATAAATTAACTTCCGCTCATTTATAAAGACGTTCGTTTATGTAATTACCTTTTTACATTTACTAAATCAGATTAAAAAATTACTTGCAGACCACCAGATTGCCACTTTCAGTGATTAAGAGATAATCTATTAAGCTGGCCACAATTTACTAAATTATTGTTACTGAGCGAATACGTATGACCGGCGTAAAAACGATTCGGTTCGGAAAAACGATTCGGTTCATAATTCGGTTCGGAGAAACGATTTGGAC
>JASDQU010883390.1:33922-50491 GCA_032191745.1 Picea mariana
CTCAAATCAACTTTTACTTCTGAAACTTTAAATAAAATATATTTAAATCTATTTAGGTAAAATTTAAATTGAATCAAAGTAAAAGGTGACTCGACAAAGAAGTCCAAAAAAATTACATAGATTATTCTGGGTAAAAAAGGAAAAAACTACATTCCCGTTCAAGACCCTAGATATATAATCTTAGAAATAAAATATACATTAATATAATATTAATATAATAATTAATTAATACATTAATTATGTATTAATATATTAATGGTGGTCCCAAAGGCACGTAGAAATAAAATTGAAGAGATTAGATATTAGTAGCTACACATAATGTTATTAATGTAAACTGAAATTTTCCAAACTTTAATAAAATAATTTGACAAATAAAATAGCTTATACATATTAAAGGAAGCTCAAAATAAAAAATAAAATAAAATGAACAATACTAATCTTATGCTTGAAAAATAACCACTAATTTAATGAACATTAAATTATATGATTAATTTAGAATCTGATCATACATAACTCTCATTAAAACTTATTACTCTTATGTGTTTCTTAAGAAGTAATAAGTTCAAATCGAAAGGAGATAAGGTATGTATAAAGTAATGTTTTTTGTAAAGAGCATGGCTATTCGCAAGAAAGCCCAGTTTCTGAGCTCGTTACTCTTCAAAAGCTCGTTCCTCTTCAATCATGTTTTAGGTAGAAAACCCTGAAAGGAAAACTCCGTCGAAGCTGTCGAAGGCTGGAGGACTCAATTTTTTTTCAATCTTTGCAAATTTGCGTTTTTTCAGTTAAAATGACGTTTAGTGATTTCGCTCGCTGGCTGTGGCGTCGTCGGGAGTCAAACGCCGGACCTCGGCTCTCTGGTTCTTTCTCAGTGAAGGCGAAACCCCCTCAGCCGTCTGTTTCTTTACTGCTGAAAGCGAAATCCCCTGAGCAGCACGACACCGGGCGAATCCCCTGAGCAGAAAAGCCCCAGGCAAAGAGCAACGAGATATGGCTGCAGATGGTTCAACAAACTCAACTGACGACGAGTCGACACGGAAATCGATGGGTTCATGGTACCGATAGATGGAGCAGATTGGATGTCTTTGTTCCGATTCCGACAACTCCGCCGCCGGATAAAAGTTTACTACCAATCAAATTTTAAATAGATAAAATACAAACTATATGTAAAACTTATTTAAAAGTCAAATATTGACTCATATAAACTTTAACTAAATAAAATCCAATCAAACTTTAAATAAATAAAATACAAACTATATATGAAACTTATTTAAAAGTCAAATATTCACTCATATAAACTTTAAATAAATAAAATCCAAACTGAGTAGGTTAACTTGGGAGTAATTTTCTTTTAGGAGTTCCGCTTTTCGGAAAAAAAAATAATCCCCCAAATTTTCAAGAGTAATCTGATTTTGTCCCAAAATTATAGATTAAAAATATTCTATTTTAATCTATCCTATTATATATTTTTCTTAATTTATCTTATAAGCTTTCTTCTTCTGAAGTGATCTCACAAAGCTCTCGGTATAGTAAGCTTTCGTCTTCTAAATTGATCTCACAAAGGATTTAATATAACGATTTGTATTTTAAGATACATGGCACTGAGTTATAAAGATTTGGAGGGATGTATGGATGAATATTAAAGAAGCATCAAGGCTCAACTACGTTATATGTGATAGGGAGGTTGGAACTTTGAAATCGGTTTGGTTGGTTGATCGTTTATGTGAATCTGAGCACCATTTGTGGGTAGTGGCGTGATATAGGTCTTTACAACGCCATTCGATGTCAAATATGTTTGGCCATCTTAATTTTGATTGTGAGTTACGAACATTTCAACGTTCAAATCATGACTGGACTCTTAATTGTGAAACAAAATTCAGTCTCTAGAAACTAGGCATCCTGATTTTTTTGTCAGGTATACCGATAGCCCAACAGATTCAAGGTGGTAGTTAAGAAATTAAATGCCTAGAAATTTCTAGCTTGATTTAGAAATGTATGTATTATTGGATATCTTTTGGTTTTTCGAAGGCTCTAGATGCCTCAATCACCTTTATATGTGTAAAGATTCAGCTTCTATATGTTGTAGGGAAACAAGATGAATTGAATATATATAATCAACTAGCACAGCCGCTAACTCGCGGCTGGTGAACGCTGAAAGGCGGCTGTGTGAATAAAATAACGTGAGTGCCATAAATCAATTAATTAACAGTGAATCGTTTAACGTGAGTGCTTCGAACTTATCTGGGGTGCTTCGAACTTATCTGGGGCCTGCGAGAAGGCAGTGGCGTGCGCATGGGTTGTCTTCAGCAATGTGGAAATTCTTCCCACCATTATTTTTTTAATAAATCAAACTTTTAATAAACGCAGGTGGGAAATTGAAACACAAAGGGAATCCACGCAGCCATAAGCATCAAAGGGAGGTGGGAAGTTGAAACGTTGAGGGGAGGTTTAATCCACGCGGCCATAAGCATCAGCTCTGGTTAAAAAATGATGGCGCTCTTCCAATTTCACTGTTAATTGAAACGCCCACGTGCCATATTCATCCGCCCAGTAATAATAATTTCTGTTGTTATTTTTTAATCACTAAACGTGGCAATCTGGTAGTGAGCAAGTAAATTTTTAATCTTATTTAGTAAATGTGAAAAAGTAATCACATAAACATATCTCTTTATAAATGAGCGGAGGATAATTTATCAAAATCTCATCCATTGATTAGAGAGGACGACAAGAATATGCCAGCATCTTCAATTGCCAACCCTAAGATTGAAATTTATAATTAAAAGATGATTAATTCTGTCCATTGTCAATAGGTATAGGCCTTTCGACGTAATTATGGTCTGACCATTTCTCGTTGTTTTTCTTCTGCTTCTTTGTTTTTCTTTTGCCTCCTCTGTGCGTGTATTGTTATTGCATGTAAAGATTTGCTGTGAGATTTCATGTCGAGTAATGTTGGGTGATTTCCAAAAGCCCCATTTCATATTTGTTGCCTATGTGTCCAAGGTTCTGATCCGTAGAGTATTGATTGATTTCGAGGTTCTGGTATCAGCCTGACATATTGCTTATTAAACGTGGAGATTGTGTCATAGCTTTACAGATCTTGATGATGCCCAGGTTGATTAGTGAGTGGATGAATCTGCAAAGGAGAAGCCCTCGACTCTGATCAATGTTCCATCTCCATATTTTTTTCCCCTAAAAACTGGTACCAGAGCTCGGTTGAGGAGATTGGATCCGTCAAAAGTTTCGTCAAATGACGATTCAACCAAGTGAGAGGCTTCCATTCTCTATTCGGTGTGTTTGATTGCAGGACAAGTTCTCAGTTTAGTCACCTGCAAGAATGATGAAGGCTCAAGGGCGAGGGTTTTTCAGCGTATGAGACTTATACGTCGAGGCTTTGAGGTCTGGCATCTCAGTCAGGCGGGGGAGAGATCTATTGAAAGTCAGAGTAGCCAGGTGTTGGTTATTTGTGTTGTGAGTGGGATCTAATTGAACAACTCCATGCTATTATTTGAATTGGGTCATGTTGATTATGGAGACAACGACGTTGAGTGACATTGAGAAATTGAATAGGGATATTTTTTCCCTACGGAAATAAAAAAATGAGGATAAATTGATTTTAAAGTATCGATATTTGTCAATTGAGGGAGTAGCAAAGAAACCCCATCAATTACAGATGACGATTGGATCAAGCTAAAAAACTATTGCCAAAATTCGTTAGTGTTTGAAAAATAATGTCTACTTTAATGTGGTAGAGAAGACAACAGAAGGTCTTTGGAAAATGTTGCATGATCTATATGAGAAAAACACGCAGTCAAATAAGGTTTTCTTAATGAATAAATCATACAACCTCAAGATGGAGGGTGCTTCAGCAGAAAAACACTTAAATGAGTTCACAAACATAATTACCAATCATCTCACCTCTGCTAAAATCATTTTGGATGATGAGATTATAGCCATCTTACTAATGTGCTCCATGCTCGACAACCAGGAGAACTTGATTGTATCTATGAGAACTTTGGCACCCGTAGGAACCCTAATGTTTGATGATGTTAGCATCAACTTAATGAATGTGGAGTTGTGATGTAAATCAATTGTAGAAAACTAGGGAGGATAAGCTCTAACTCTAGATGATCACGGTAGAAAAGTTGATCGAAATTGTCAAGGTCGTTCAATGTCAAGAGGCAGATCAAAATCAAAAAGAGGCAAGCTCACTTGCTATCACTATGGAAAACTAGGGCACATGAAAAGAGAGTATCGGGTTTGGAAGTGAGAATAGAAGGATAAAAAACCATATAGGACAAATAAAAATAAGCCAACACAAATGAAGGCCAGACGGTTGCTATAGTTTTAGATGGTGAGGTTTTATTTAATGTTTCAATGGAGGATGCATGTTTATATACCTCTAGTTGTAACATTGATTGGACTCTTCATTCTCGAATATCTCACCATGTAAACCAAAAAAAAGATAATTTTGTTGCATATATACACACCCCAATTTTGTTACATATACACACCCCAAAACAAAGATAATTTTGTTTTTAGGTTCCTGTGGTGTGAGTTTTCAGAATTGTTTCCCGGATTGTCTATAGTAAAATGGATTGTCTATAGTAAAATTCATTTTTATCGACGCTTTGAATCATTTACCTGGATTCATCTTCTGGAAAGATTAGACAATGATAAGGGTAACATACCAGAGTTATAAATATGAAAGATGCAAAGATAAATAGGTATAGTCAGCTTTAAACCTTAAGAGAAACCTAAAATCTAAAACGTAAGGTTGGTTTAAATTTCTGGCTAAAACCCTAAGATAATGCATGAGCCTACATTTTATAAAATCTATAATATAATTATAATATACATTAATTAGTTTCTTAGATTGTTTGACTAAATAAAGGTAGGTAATAATATTAAAGTTTTATAATTATTTTACTATATGCTTGTTGCTCATTAAATAGAGGTTAGGTATAATTATTAAGTAGAGGTTAGGTATAACTATTAATTATTAAAAGGCTAAACTAACTATGAAGATCTAGAAAAATAAATTGTCTATATGAATTTATTGCATAGATAAAGAAAATTTGAAAACTAAGAAAATGTGCACCCCAAAACGTGGCAGTATTGCATGCAAATGAAGATCCACCTTTTTGAAATTATTGGTGTAAAGAAGGTAGGAAACAGTGGTAGTGGGAAAAAGGGGCAGAAGCATTGCCAAGATTCAGAGGAGCTTGAAAAAGTTCTTAGAGGAGTTGTGCATTCCAATGGGTTGAATTCTAATCATTTGGCATGTGTCCAAGTTGTGCATGGTAGAGGGAATTTCAATTTGGTTGAATGTCAATCTTGTGTCATGTGGGCCAAGAGTTATCTTGGTGTACTCGAACCTGAGGGTCCTGAAGATTTAACTATTTTAGTTGTTTGATCCAAATAGAGAGGTCACATGTATGGTATTAAGTTATCTACAATTCATTGATGTTTCTAATTGAAGTTTGGATCTATTAATGTAATAATTAATTAATACATTAATTATGTATTAATATATTAATGGTCGTCCCCAAGGCATGTTAGTTGTCAACTAGCAACAACCACTCTATAATAGTGGTTGATATATGTTGATCGATGCCATTAATTTGGAAAGGTGGAAAATGGCGTCGATCGGCATATACCAACTACTTTTATAAAGTGGTTGTGGCTAGTAGTTGTTAATTCTATATAATCCAAAAACATAAAACATTTAGGCTATTCCATAGAAAAATTAATTGATCGATGCTAGTAAATCATTAATCATCAGTCAACAGACGTTTTGAATGATGTAAAATTTAGTGGATGGGGTGTTGTCAGAAAATCGACAAATGCTCGTAAATTATAAATCAACAGACATTTGGGAGGATGCAAAATTCGGTGGGTTAGGTGTTGTCAGAAATAATAGTAAAAAATTATTTGATTATAGCATGAACATTCATGAAGATATAAGCCATGAAGGACCTCTTAGAATATGGTTGATTTAGGAATTGATGAGATTGGAGCCCGAGAATAATAAAAATATGAACAAAATGGTGACGAAGATCAAAACTTGTAATTGTTTCGTTGGCTGGATATGTTTGGGAGGTTGGAAAAATCAAAGAAGAGAGACAAATATGACAAACATGAGTGAAGATGTTTGGACCAACCATCGTTGATTTAACTATTGATGTGGAGGAATGTCACTACTCATGGTCTTCAACATGGACAGGACACGATGAGACTCCAAACACAGATGGTAGTGGATTGCACTAGTGAGTAGAGACAATGAGAAGGGTCATCCGAGACAGTGAAACAAAGGTTGCATATTTATCTCGAAAACCTGCAAATGGGACTGTTTGCAGGAAACTGTGAATTCTCTCCAGGTTACTTGAACTTTGGAGGTAGCATACTCTTGCAAATACTCAGAATTTAGTTTCAGAATTGATACCAACATTTTTTTAAATTGAATCTACTTTTATTGGATATAATTTGTTTTCATTTTCAATGTTTTTATCTTATTTTATTTAATTTTATAAAAAAATTATTGCATAATATTTTCAGGTGACATTATGATTCAGTGAAATGAAAAATCCATATCTCTAAAAATACACAGTGGAAAATTATCAAAAATTTATATTCAAAATCCTTAAACTGTTCTCTTCAAAAGGGTATTTTTAGATTTTACTTTTAAGTAAAAATTAGGATAGATACACGGGGGGGACATGTGTTTAAAATCTGCAACTTTTTTAGATTGGTCAACTTAAAAAAATTCTAGAAATTATAATATTCATCCGTTAGATTAAAAAATATAGTCATCAAAAAATAGAGTCTCTGTAGATTGTTGCAGAATATTTCATTTTTAAAAAACAAAATTTTAATAATGGATACACTGTGGGGGGGAAACTTAATTCATTATTATTCCCTTCATTTTTAAGGAACATACTGTCAAACAATTGCCAAATTGACTTATCAATCTCAATAACTTTTTTTTGAAAAATATTTAGTAGAAAGCTAACAAAATTCTTCACAAGTTTTATTTTTACTGTAAAGTGAAATTCTAAATAAAAAAATTCTTTTGTTTACTGAAAGTTGAATAAAGTGTGAATATATATTTTTTCTCATAAAACAAGCAAAATGGACACCCATCTTCATGATTTTACCCACTTCCCTTTTATTATGTTATGCCCTTAATGATTTGTATATAAGTATTGCATGTGCAATTAGGTGTTTTAAGGAAGCGAGGTGATACGAGAGTTGTTTAGATTTACATGATAGTCTACTCATTCCCAAAGTTAAGCTTAAGGTCTTCTTTCCATCAATCATTTAGTTATAATATTTTTAATGTGAGGTGAGTGGAGCTCAAATAAGAGTTCTGTAAGAAACCTAAGGTTAAGTGTGCTAGTGTTATAGATATGAATCCATGGTAACATTGGAGCTGCACCAAAAATCTAGAAATTCTTCTCACAAGTCATAGAACTTTGTATTGATGATCAAGTGCAATCTTTTCAGTCATAGACATGTTTTTTTTTTCTTTTTCTTTTTTCTTTTTTCTGTAAATAAAAGAAGTTCCTTGTATTAATATCAACTATTATCTATACATTTCCAAGTGTTAGCCACCTATTCTTCCACAGAAGGGAAACCAAAACAGGTGGTTGCAATTAGAGACTCAAAATTTGATGCATCACCGTATGAGCTAAAATTGTCTGAACAAAACCGACTGAACAAAATTGTATGGCCTAGATTCATGAACAAGAATGTATGGAAATTATGGAAATGGCCACTATGACTATCTAGTCTGCTACCAGAGTGATAAAAAAACATAAGTCTACAACGAGAGCAAACAAAGAACAGAAACCCGGAGGATTTACTCCACAGGCGAGCTCGGGCGACCATCGATGTTGGGCATCGAGTCTGCCTAGGAGCATCCGCTAGTGCATCGAACAGAATGTCCGGTCTTTGACCGAGGATGCGCTGTGAGTGTAGATGATCATTTTGTTTTTGCATGATTTCAAAGATAAGTTGGAGGTGCTCCTCCGTGAGACTATTTGCATAGAGTTGAGGTCTCTCCTCTTCCTTTTCCTCACTAGATACCACCGTGTTCTCCTCCACCTGCCAGCTTGTGGGTATTTCCTCTTCCACCATGCAATTGTCATAGTCATATGTTGGGTACTTTGGGGGGACCATAAGAATGGTGGGAAAAGGAGTTCTCTTGATCGACGGTGGTGCTTCCTCTTTAATCGGGAAATTTCCATGGATGGAATGAGGGGAGGACAGAGGAGGCAATGACGACCCCTGGAAATTATTCCCGGGGCTCGAGATACAAGCAACAATGAAAGACAATTGAGAGGGGGAGAGTTTTGCATGCATAGAGAGGGCATTGTAGGACTGTGAACCTCTCTTAGACTTCCTCCTTTCTCTGGGCATGGTGGAAAAAATGAAGAGGCAGAGGGAGGAGGGAGGAGAGGCAGTTGGAGAGCGCTTGGGAAAGCTCGAAAGAGCCAAGGCGCAAGTGAAATAGCCAAGGAAAATGGAGAGAAATCTCCTGTGAGGGCCGAGGGACAGAGGCAGGGTGATGAAAGGGTAATGTGAAAGTTCTCTAGAGAGACAAATGGAGAAAACGTAGTTGTAGAGGGAAACAATGAAAAAACACTCTGAGGAGCCAAGGAGAAGGAGAAAATGCAGAGGGGGAAAGGATGACTTTACCAGAGAAATTTCCCACTTATTACTTCGTGAATTGACATATGGGATAGCCATTAGAGTCGAATTGACATCCTCCCTAGGCATGGTACGCCTGATCTAGCTTGCACGAGGGGCCATTTGTTAGAAATATTGTCATTGATATGTTTTCATTGATGTCAACAGTCGTTGTCATTGTGATGTGATGATGAATTTTCATTGATGAGTTATCATTGATGTCAACAAGATAATAGTTATCAGAGAATGAAAATTTCAAAAAATATGTAGAGAATCAAAATGTCAAATAGTATGCAGACATTCAAGCTCAGAAGCAAGGACATTAATCAAAGCTTAGAAGGAAGAGTGCATTGTAGAAATTCCATTGGGATCGAAATCCCCACAGGAAAACTCCAAAGGATTCAATAAATAATCCTATTCATTGAGATAGTTTTAAGGAGTAGTCGCGTAGAAGAAATAACACGAGGTGCAAAGGAATCCACTCTAAACTTCAGGAGAAATAGCGATGAACAAATCAGAAGAAAGATCATTAGATCGAGGTGAAGTCCGAGTTTGGAAGCATTATATCTCAACCGTCACATCTGGGAGTTACAAGAGAAGGATCGTTGGAGGACTGGTCAATGATCAGATCAAGTCATGATCGTTGGATATGCAAGCGCCAGATCAAGGGAGGGGATTGATTACGGAGCATGAAGGGAGAATTAAACAATGCGTTAATTCCAATCCCACAATTAGTCTAGACCGTCAATCATAACCTGCCAATAGATCTATGGTTGGCATCAGTTCCACTACCAATGAGCAGTTTCCATTGCAGAACTCGACGATAGTTTTAAACACTGTGAAAGTTGGGACCCCACAATCATCCCTGATTGTTGATCTACTCTGAGAGAATTCTCGACCATTGGATTGGTTAAAAATGGATCATCAGATGACGTCAATATGATCTAGGTTTAATCAACGAAACTTACTTTGGGAGATTTGGGAAATGGGAGTGTATAACCCAAAGTCCTGAATGTCGAAATGAATCTAGACCATTGATCTAGAACTAATCACATCCATTGATAAAGAATTCACGAGATCCCGAAATAGTCGAAATATCGACAACGGTTGGACCGTGTTAGGATTTTTGCATCAAAGATGGATCATTATATGAAGTCAAGTGGCTTGAGTTTTATTCGGGGAATCTCACTTCAGGGGAATTGAGAATTGGGAACGGATAACCCAAATTCCTAAAGGCGGAAATGAATCTAGAACATTGATCTAGAACTGATCACAGTCGTTATATCCAAGAGGAGGATATGTTCCACGACATGAGATCTACGTCAACAGATCACGTCAGCAAGGACATGTGGCGCAATCAGATGGTGACAAGTGTCAACGTCCAATTGGAATTTTAGTTACATGTAAGTCATGAATCTAAGTGACACATGGGAACCACTCGACTAGTTCTAAGTCATCAGTGACGTCAGCAAGTTACGTCACTTCAAGAGTATGTACTTCGAGGGAAACCAGTTTCTAACACCAGTAACTGCCCGAAGCGTCGAAGGCTAAAGTTAACGCTAACCATTAATCTACTTTGAGAGAATTCTCAACCGTTGAAGATTATGGACACAGGTCTTTGATCTGGGAGGTTTAATGATTGCAAATATTGGAAATCATCGAACACCGAAGTTTCGAAGTGAATGAGAACCATTCATCGTGCAAATAAATATCGATCATCCGATCTACTTCGATGAAATATTCTTCGGGAGATTTGAAATATTACAGAGGCTGGAAGTCACAAAGGATGAATTTCCTAAGTAACGACAGTCATCCATCTCATCATGCGATTAAATGTGACCGTCGATCTTGACAAGCGATCAAGAAATTATTTAGCCTAGCACCTGGTCATGACCTGCAGTCATATAGAATAAAGAAATAAGGGTGAAACAAGAGGAAAAAGTTAACTTAATAAGCCCATGGCTCTACGCCTATGGTCATATGAAAATGGTTTGAAGGAAGCACCTCATACAAATTTAATTTGACAGAGAGTTAACACTAGAACAATACAGAGAATCGATAAAAAGATTGAATATGATTTGTTGGTGAACTGATAACATAGAAAAAACATGAGTACAATATAATGAGTCGATCCATGTCTGTGATCAACTCATGAAGACAAAATAACCGACACACAGTCATGATTAAGAGAGTTAAATCATGAGCATTATGAATAAATGATAAAAGGAAAAAACAATATTATTTAAAGTTTAATATTATCATTTAAATGAAAAGGTACAATGGTTCAAATATCAAAAGACACAATGATTCAAATTAACACCAGTTAGAAGACTATATAAACAAGAAAGAATGGTGAGAATAAGTGTATTTGAATTTGTTGAAGTATATACATTTATATATAATGGATTGAATGAAGGTTCATTCTATCAGGTTGGTGCCTATTTACAAGCTTGGTCTTGTATGAGGATTGGATTCCTCACATCTCAGTTGGACCTGAGATCAAAAAGCTGAGACTTGTTATGAGGGTTGGATTCCTCATTTTGTAGTTGGATCTGAGAACTACAAGCTAGGTCTTGTAACAGAGATATGGGTCTCTCATAATTTCTTGAAGTTGAATATATTCAAAGATTGATCTTATTTATTCATTCAAGTTAAATAAATAAATAAAGTATTTATTCTTTTATATATTGATTGAGAAAATGAAATAAATATATGTTGATCAGTTAATTTATGAAAAGTGGAAAATTGTCCAAAGCTTTCTGACATTGATTCAACCCCCCTCTCAATGTCAAGTGTCCATTTCAACAATTGGTATCAGAGCGGGTGCCTTTAGCATAGTTTAAACACTAAATGTAGATTCATAAGAAATGGGTGGAAAAATTATTATCTCCATAAATGAAGCTCCCTTATTTGATGGAACATATTATTCATCATGGAGGGAAAATATAAAAAAAAATCTAAAGTCAAGAGGATCTGAAGTTTGGGATTCTGTAGTAAGTAAGCCCTAGGACTTAACTACTTCAAAGAGAAAAACCAAAACTGCAAAGGAAGCAAGGGGAAACAATTTAGTAGCCTTAAAAGCAATCCAGGATGGATTGTCAGACCAAGTCAAAGAAAATATGAGACACTGCAAATCTGCTAAAGAATTATGGCTCCACCTAGAAAATTGTTATCAGAATGAAACACAATAAGAGAATTCTTATCAAGATAAGGAACAAGATAAAGAAAAGAAAAATTGCAATCAGATTGAAGAACATGATACATTGAAATACACTTCTAATCATAATGAAATGAAGGATTTAATTCAATCCGCAATCATAAATGAAGAAGACAACCTCATTAAGGAATTGAGGCATACCTTAGTAATCACTAAAGATAAATTACATAATCTTAAGGCTGATGTTACAATTGAAATAGATGAGATTTGTATGGAACCAAGAAATTATATGCATATTAAAGTTCATGTGAATGTTATTGACGATTTTGAATATACAGTTATGTGCACTTTTGAAGAGTTGGAGAAACTTCAACAGTTAGATCAATCTAACCATGAAGAGCATGGGAAAAAGATTCGGTTAGAAAACAAAGAAGAAGAGATCAAAATATTGAAAACGAAGGTTATTAATCTAACAAAAGAGATGGAAGAATTAAAGACACATGACAGTAAAAGAAAAAGAAGTACTAAAAGAATCAAATGAATTAGTTAACAATCTAAACACTCAACTTGAGGAAATTAAAGAAAGTGAAAAAGACATAAAGATCCAGTTAACAAGGAAAGAAAATTTTTACCACATGTTGGAATTGGAAATCATCAATTTCAAAAAGATAAATGAAAGTCCTAATGCAGATCTAATGACTCAAATTGAAGAAGCTATGAAAAGGGAAGAAGCCCAAAAGATACAAATAACTAAAAAGGAATAATCATGCCAAATGTTTGAATTAGAAGCCATAAACCTCAAAAGTATTAAGCTAGAATACGAGGAAGAAATCAAAATATTGAAAACTAAATTTTTTGATCTAACAAAAGATATGGAAGAATTGAAGACATATGACAAAACTATTAGATGCAAAGAAGTCTTAGATGAGACAGAATAAATAGTCATCAATCTAAAGACTAAACTTGAACATGCTAAAGAAGTGGAAGAAGCCCCGGAGATTCAATTGACTAAAAAGGAAGAATTATGTCAAATATTGAAGTTAGAAATAGCCAATCTCAAAAAGATGAATGAAAAGACAAATAAGATTGCCAATTTCTAAAATAGCTCAGCAATCCTAGATAAGATTTGGAAGACCCAAAGATCAATTGATGACAAAACTAGTCTTGGATACAATAAGAAAGAAGACAATGAAAAATAGAGCACCATTTACAAACATGAGAAAGGATCATCCTTCTCAAAAGGAAACAGTGCAATTACAAAGCAATCACAAGTCATGAACTTTTTTATGGAAGGAAGCTATATAAGTAAAAATGAAGAAGAAAATCAAATGAAAAATCTATCTAGACAAAATAAAATCAAGAATGGAAACTCCTTCAATGGCTATTGCTTTTTGTGTCATGGATTTGGCCATAAAGAAATGGACTATAAGAAACTAGAGAAAGGATATGCAGGAAAATCCAAAAACTCAATTAGATGTTGGAGATGCAATTTTGTTGGGCACACATCAAAATTTTGTCATAAATGAGATTTTACAACTGTGATAGGTTTGGGCACAAATTCCAAAACTGCAGTAGTTCAAAAATTCAATCCTTAAATAAGTCATTCAACTCAGTGAAAAAACCTACTAAAATTTGGAAGAAGAAAGGAGATGACAAATCTCCAAAAACACAATTAGAAAGAGAAGATCCTAAAAGAATAATATCTCATAGAAATATATGAAGAAGAAAATCTGAAGGACAAAGAAAGAAATATGATATTACACCTGAAAATGAAGAAAATAATAATAAGAACATGATGGGTGAAGGTCCTAATAAAGAATGTGAAATTCAATATGAAATAAATCAAGCCCAAGAAAAGGAAGTGCCTATAGAAGAATATGGGACAATATCAAATTATGATGATGTCATAATTTGTTAGCCAAAGAAAGAAAAGATAAAAAGAAGTTTAAATTTGTTTCTACAAAATCAAAGGATTATGCCAAGTGTTTTTAAAATTAACATATGGAAAATCTTGACTATCTATAGATTAGTGGTCAAAAGAAAAATCATTGGTAGGGTTAGTTGTAGAATACAAGAAGAGGAAAAAATAAAGGTAGCAGAGAAGTTCAAGGAGTATCATTCAACAAAGATAAATTGATAACAAAATTGGTATTTAAATCAATTGGTACCATTCCTCAATTGATATTCCTGTGAAATATCAAAGAAGAATAAGAAGCAGATCAATAAGATTCATAATTTTGTTCTATTTGATAAAGGAAAGTTAGTAAAACTTCAGGAGGAGTATTTTGGTTATTAAATAAGAAAGTAATTAGATTACGTTTTGAAAGACTTGATCACTACAAATGGGTATCACTACAAGTTGGTATCAAGAAGACTACTTATTTGAACACAAATATTCCAATGGACTGAGATAAACAATTAGTAAATTAACAGGGGAAGAGACCTTGTCAGGAAGAGCTACCCTTTCATAAACAAAGGGGGAGAGTAGTCAGAGGTAGAGACAACATATTGACACTGGGATTCATTCAATTATGGCAGGTAGAGAATGATTGCAGGAGTTACCCAAGTTCATATTCTGGTCAACAACATGCAAACATACATAGGTTGATCATAAGGGGAGCAACCCTTTTCCATTGATTTCAAAGGGGGAGAGTAACTTCAAAAGAGAGAAGCATCATCACAGGGGGAGTTTGTGTATGAAGTTAGTGTGTTTCCTTCAATGACAAAGGGGGAGATTGTTGGACATATTGTCATTGATGTCAACAATCGATGTCATTATAATGTGATGATAAGTTGTTATGATGAATTGTCATTGATGAGTTATCATTGATGAAATTGTCATTGATGTCAACAATATAACACTTAGAAAAAAATGAAAATGTCAAACAATATGCAGAGAATGAAAATGTCAAACAATATGCATACATTCAAGCTCAGAAGCAAGGACATTAATCAAAGGTCAGAAGGAAGAGTGCATTATAGAAATGCCATTGAGATCGAAATCCCCATAGGAAAACTCCAAAGGATTCAAGAAAGAATCCTATTCATTGAGATTGTTTTAAAGATTAGTCACGTAGAAGACATAACGCGAGGTGCAGAGGAATCCACTCTAAATCTTAGGAGAAATAACAATGAACAGATCAGAAGAAAGATCATTAGATCGAGGTGAAGTCAGAGTTTGGAAGAATTATATCTCAACCGTCAGATCTGGGAGTTACAAGAGAAGGACCATTGGAGGACTGGTCAATGATCAGATCAAGTCATGACCATTGGATACGTAAGTTCCAGATCAAGGGTAGGGATTGATTGCAGAGCGTGAAGGGAGAATTAAACAACGCATTAATTCCAATCCCACAATTAGTCTAGATCGTCAATTGTCACCCGCCAATAGATCTATGGTTGGCATCAGTTCCACTACCAAAGAGAAGTTTCCATTGCAGAACTCGACGATAGTTTTAAACGTTGTGCAAGTTGGGACCCCACAATCATCCCTGATTGTTGATCTACTCTGGGAGAATTCTCAACCGTTGGATTGGTTAAAAATGGATCATGATATGACGTCAAGATGATCGAGGTTTAATTGACGAAACTTACTTTGGGAGATTTGGGAAATAGGATCGTATAACCCAAAGTCTTGAATGTCGAAATGAATCTAGACCATTGATCTAGAACTAATCAGAGATGTTGATCAAGAATTCACGAGATCTCGAAATAGCCAAAATATCGACAACCGTTGGATCGTGTTAGGATTTTTGCATCAAAGATGGACCGTTAGATTAAGTCAAGTTACTCGAGTTTTATTCTGGGAATCTCACTTCGGGAGAATTGAGAATAGATAACCCAAATTCTTGAAGGCCGAAATGAATCTAGACCATTGATATAGAATTGATCATAATCATTAGATCAAGGAGGAGGATACGTGTCATGACATGAGATCTACGTTAGCAGATCACGTCAGCAAAGACATGTGGCGCAATCATATGGTGACAAGTGTCAATGTCCAATTGGCATTTCAAGTATGTGTAAGTCACGAATCTAAGTAAAAAGTGGCATCCACTCAGTCAGTGCTAAGTTAGTAGTGACATCAACAAGTTACGTCACTTCGGGAGTATGTACATCAGGGGAATCCAGTTTCTAACACCATTAACTACCCGAAGCATCGAAGGCCGAAGTTAACGCTAATTGTTGATCTAATTCAAGATCATTCTCAACTGTTGAAGATTATGGACACACATATTTGATCCGAGAGGTTTAATTATTGAAAATATTGGAAATTGTCAAACGCCGAAGTTTTGAAGTGAATGAGAACCGTTCATCGTGAAAATAAAATGTCAATCATCCGATCTACTTCGGTAAAATATTCTTTGGGAGATTTGAAATATTACAGAGGTTGGAAGTCGCGAAGGATGAAGTCTCGAAGTAATGACAGTCATCCATAGCATCGTGTGATTAAAACATGACTGTCGATCTTGACCTGCGATCAAGCACTTATTTAGCCTAGTGCCAATGTCCAATTGGCATTTCAGGTATGTGTAAGTCACAAATCTAAGTGACAAGTGGCATCCACTCGGCTAGTGCTAAGTTAGCAGTGAAATCAACAAGTTACGTCACTTCGAGAGTATGTACCTCGGGGGAAACTAGTTTCTAACACCATTAACTACTCGAAGCATCGAAGGCCGATGTTAACGCTAAGTGTTGATCTAATTCAAGATCATTCTCAACCGTTG